>VOPJ01015352.1:33378-87531 GCA_014673585.1 Semibalanus balanoides
TATATATCATTCAGCAGTGACGGTCATACTGGAGGATACCATCATCATTGTGTCATGAGCGAATCTGTATTTTGTATTTTGTGTGTCATTCAAAAATATTTAGGAATTTTCAGACCTGATGATAACAGTGATGTTGAAAGCTTGTCTATTTTAAATAAATATTTTTGACTCTAAAATAAATATTTGGCATGTTATTGATCATTTTAACACAAATTTTGACAATAAGTTTTAAAGGCAAAGGTACCGTCTCTCAATTGCATATGAATATGAATGTTTTTAAGCAATATTTCGGTACCGAAATTCGCCTGTAGGATTAGCATTGTCGATTTTCGAATAATTATTCCATTACACCGCCATACCATTAAAGATGGAGGGAGCTAAGTGATAAAAGTTATACAGCTGCAAAGCACAATCTTTTCTGACCGATGTCCACCCAAAACGTTTTTGAATTGACAAACATGTGCGTTACAATTAAAGTTTTAATATAACGCTGTCAGATCAGTTTTTCTTCGGGCGTTATCAAATATTTCATCAAGCTTTCACAAGTCTGGAGCAATTAGAGTTGGCAAAATATCGGCTTAGTAAAAGCATGCCAGGCACAACATAAGCCTCCAATCGACGGATACGAAATTGACGCATATTTAATTCTGAACCACTGAACTTTATAGAGATGGAAGGCGCATTGGCCGGAATACTTGCCTAATGACGGCGGCCATATTGGTGATCACAAGAGCAGTCGGCGGCCTGTGTTAAAGGATAGGCGGGCGGGGCACCCAGGCTGAACATTTACAATATATTGAGCGACTACTAGATCGTAGAGCAATATGACGTACCACCACAATGTTCAAATTTGAATGAGAATTGATTCTAGGACTTTTTCATTTTTTTTTTGCACGAAAAAAAAATCGCCTAGATTATTCTTAATTCGAATTTGGGAAAATGGCTGGTGGTTAGCCATTTTGCGCTACCACCAGTAGTTCGCTTCATATATTGTAAACATCGTCAGCCTGGGTCCCGCCCGCCTATCCTTTAACACTGGCCGCCGACTGCTCTTGTGATCACCAATATGGCCGCCGTCATTAGACAACCTGGCCAATGGGGTCGCAGCGGCATGCTACCCTGTGTTCTGAACTCTACATTATTGTAAAGCCTATCCGATATTGGTGAAATTCAGAAATATCGGGCTGCGGTAAACGGGCTACGGGCTATGGGCTACTGATTATGGGATACATGCTATAACGGGCTACGGGGACAGGGACGGGCATTATCAGCTTATCTCTGCACTATCGAGCTTGATTAACTTCGCATTGCGGCAGCATGCGGGCCACACTTGTTCCTACTTTACAAACCTATCCAGTACAAGTCTTTGCATACGAACCGTTGCGTACGAACTTTTTTTCATTATTAACTTTTTTCTTTACGAACTTCAGCATACGAACCTCTTGCGAACCAACTTAATCGTTACGAACTTTTTTAATACGAACTTTTTCCGATACGAGCCATTTCCATTACAAACTTTAGCTGTTAAGAACTTTATCCCATACGAACCTTATCCGATACGAACCATTGCCTACGAATCTTTGCTTTCCAGCTTTTTCCATTTCGAGCTTTTGCATTTACGAACTTCAGCATGCGAACATCATCCGTTATGAACATTTTTAATATGAGCCTTATCTAATACGAACCCTTTCCATTACAAACTTCAGCCTTAACGAACTTTATCCCATACGAATCTTATCCGATACGAACCATTGCCTACGGACCTTTGATTACGAACTTTGGTCGGAAAGCAGAGAATGAGCCCCGGACCGTGCCCCCCGGAAGGCTCCAGTCGCCCGAGGGCCCTTGTCGGTCTGTGGAGCCTAATTGGCTGAGAGGGCCCTCTCTAGGCCTTGAAGGCCTTATCAGCCTGACGGAACCCTTCCGTATGGTCTGAGGGCACCGGTTGGCTGGCTTCACAGGTCTACGGCTCTCTGTCGGCTGAGGGCCCTCTGTCGGCCTGATGATCCTCTGGTCGGCCTGGGAAGGCCCTCGTCCACAGCTTGAGGGGAGCCGTTGCCAAGCGGCCAGATCAAGGGCCCTTGGCCAGCTCTGGAGGGGCCCCCAGCCTTCTCGAGGTCCCTTTGGCCAGTCAAGGGCCGTCGGTCCGCTCGAGGGTCCTTCAACCCAGTCGAGGGGGCCCTCGGTCAAGCGAGGTGGCCCTCAGTCAGCTTGAGGGGGCTTGGCCAGCTAGATCAGTTTGAGGGGCCCTTAGCCACCTTGAGGGTACCCTCGGCCAGCTCGAGGGGGCCCTTAACCACCATTGGGAGCTCTCAGCAACCTTGAGGAGGCCTTGGTCAGCTCGGGGGCCCTCAATCACCTTGAGTGGCCCTCGGCCGGCTTTAGAGGCCCTCGGCTAGCTCGAATTGGCCCTCGGCTAGCTCGAAGGGGCCCTCGGCTAGCTCGAGGGGGAACCTCGGCCACTTGAAGGGGGCCCTTGGCCAGCTCAAGGGGGCCCTCAGACACCTTGAGGGGCCCTTGGCCAGCTTGAGGTCCCTCGTCACCTTGAATGGGTATCGGCGGCTTGAGGAGGCCCTCTGCCAACTTGATAGGGCCCTTGACAAACTCGAGTGGCGCTTGCAAGCTTTGAGGGCCCTGGACATCTCAGGAGCCTTAGCCGGTCTAGGGGCCTTTCCAGACCTGAGAGTGCCTTAGTTTGATCTGGGAAGCTCCGGCTGTTCTGAGATAGCGCTTTCAAGGGTCAGGGGGCCCTTTGGGCGTTTGCGAACAAATTAGTTTTGTCCAATAGACCCCGATCTAAGGGGGCTAGGGACCCCCTTGGCCACTTCTCTCATTGCATTTTTTACAACAACAGTGACGGCCGCCAGGCTGTGTGGTTGCAGCCGGGCATAGGGGGCCCGGCAAAATCTCCCGGGTGCAGGAGCACCATTTGCACCCACATGGCTACGCCTCTGGATCCAAGACCCGTTACCAAATTTAATCGAAGGATCCACTGGGATCCAAGATTCACTGTTGTATTTGTCGTTGGATCCAGTGGGATCATATATCCAGCATTGCGCTCTGTCGAGAGATTCTCTGGTATCAAAGATCCTTCTTTTATATTCATGCACATGTCTGGTGGTAAGCACAGCATAGTTAACGTGAGCCCGGCGGGCGACGCTAGCGCCACCAGTGCAGCGAGAAGGGCAAGAGTTATCCACGTAATGTTAAAGGGATAGTGCCACCTTGGGGGGATTTATAAAAAGTAGTTTAAATGAATGCTGGGAATTAATTATCATGTGTGCTCTTGCGCAAACTTGCCCTAAAGCAGTGTTTCGGCAAAGCATTTTCTATTTTTTCCGACTCCAAAAATATTTGTCTCGATTGTCACAAGCCACTATATAATCAAGTGGCCGCCTTCCATATTGCTGTGGACTGTTGCATTCGAATTGCGCAGCTGTTCAAACAAAGCCATGGATACCATTGGCGAGCACTAAAAAGCTGGATAAGTTCGCAGCAGTTGCCCCAGGGACCGCCAGTGGCCAGGGTACTTTTATGTTCGCAAACGAATTTTTGTTCTGTTATTTATTTGTAAATCAGCCAACATAAATTATGTTACAAACAAATGTCAATCCAGTTAACTGTTATTATATCTGGCACATCAGAATTAATTTGGGCTTACTAGCGGTCCTGGGCCAACTCTGCGAACTATCCAGCTTTTAGTGCTCACCCCCACATATCGCTCCCTGCCCAAAGCCGAGGCCCCGAGCGTCGAAAAAGGTCACGTGACCCAAATATGACCTTTGACCTTGTAATTTCAAAGTCATAAAATGCATTTGTTGTGATATTTGCCTCTTCGTAAGAAGGCCAAACTTGGTACAAGGAATGACCTTGACATCCTCTAAGATTGTGCAGAAAAAAGGGCGGAGACGTTTCAACTTTTTGAGATACCGCCCTTTGAGTTTGGAAAGGGAGCGAAATAGACAAATGCCCCGAGGCTATTTCCATGTTGCTTGCGATAAAGTGAGTTTCTCTCGTCCGATTGACGTGGAATTTAGTGGGTATTCCATTTGATGTGTGAATTCGGTTTTCAGATTGATCTGACCTCGCATGACCTCACATGACCTTGCAATAGTGTATGACCCACAAGTACGTTTTGTCAATGCTAGGAACCGCTCTTAAATCGCTTTATGTTATTGTGATTCATTTTCACCCTTTCAATGTCAAAGTTATGTTGCACCCCCTCCCCCCCCTCCTTACCACCACCACCACCACCAACCATATGCGTAACGTTATTTATGAACGGCCTTTCTCAGAATAAAAAATACAAACTTCCTGGGCATAAGCCCGATTTTGAAGTTAAGGCCGAGTGGCATTTTTTGCTAATGCCCATGCAAGGGGTCCATGCGATGTACTGGTGGAACGTTAAAATGTTAGCCAAAAGGGGCTAGACTTCCAGGAACGCTGATCGAAACCCCGCAACATTTTTTCAGTTTCTACTAAATCATGCCTCCGGCACGCATGTGGAATATATAACCTTGAAATTGGGATTTGGGAGGGAGAAAATGAATCACAATAACGTAAAGTGATTTAAGAGCGGTTCCTAGCATTGGTAAAACGTATTTGTGGGTGATATACTATTGCAAGGTCATGTGAGGTCATAGGAGGTCATATTGATCTGAAAACTGTGAAACAGAATGCACACATCACATGGAAGCTACCCACTACATTTCACGTCAATCAGACCAGAGAAACCCGCATTATCGCAAGCAACATGGAAATAGCCTCGGTGCATATATCTATTTCGCTCCCTTTCCATACGCAATAGGCGGTATCTCAAAAAGTTGAAAAGTTTCCGCTCATTTTTTTCTGCACATTAGTATAGGATGACAAGGTCATTCCTTGTACCAAGTTTGGCCTTTTTACGAGGAGGCAAACATTAAAATAAATGCATTTTATGACTTAAACATTACAAGGCCATAGGTCATATTTAGGTCACGTGACTTTTTCAACGTTTTCTGAATGGTAAAGCCCTTCAGAATATTTGATAAAAAATTGATTCCGCTAACTCCATTAACACAGAAGATATAAGCGTTTGATTGATACCAAGTATGCAAAAAGTCGTGAACTTTGATGACCCCTAAATCTGATCTTAGAGGTCACCGGGACCTAAAAATTAGTTTGCCTCTTTCTTTCACTTGACACTACATATGTACCAATTATTATTCAAATCGGAGGGGGTTGGGGTTTTTCTTGTGCGATCTGACATGGAATGCACCAAATGTATATGCCCAAGACAACTCCATCTCCGACTCACCTGACAAACAATCAAATAGTTTTTGAACAAAAATACAAGACACAAGCAGCGTTGGATTTCTGGCTGCTTTCTGGTCCCGGTACTTTGCTCTCTTCAATGAGTTACCCCCGTTTCGGCCTCAGCCCTTCCGGTCCAGCTAATCCCCGGGTCATGGTGCCGGCCCAGGGCAGGTCGAAGAGCCCTCCGAGTGTGTTAACAAGGCGACAAACCAAAAAGCGCAGCACCTTGCCAGGTCGGAGTGGCTCTTAAGAAAATTGGAGGGCCCCTGGGATCACCAGAGGGCCCTTAGGAAGTTCAAAGGCCCCCTATGCATGACAGAGGGGCCCCCGACCAGACAGAAAGGGCCCCTGAGCAGGTCAGATGGCCCCTGATTACCTCGAATGGGCCTCTAGCCAGCACAGAGGGACCCCTGAGCAGGTCGGAGACGCCCCTGAGCATGTCGGCAATGTGAAAAGGCTGCCATGGTGCAGTCCCTGACCAGCTCGGAAAGGCCCCTGAGCAGGCTTGAGGGCCCGTAGATAGACCAGAGGGCCCTGGAAAGTTCAGCCTCACATAATTAAGTGGCCGAAATCCGTATAGTTTTCACACTTTTGTGTTGGGGGGGGGGGCTTTTGAAACGCTCGGGAAGAAGGCCCTTTCGAGGCGCCGCCCCATTCCCCTGGACGAAATGCTGGCTACGTGCCTTTCCCCCACTCTTGGCTCGTGGTGACGCCCCTGTTGCCACGTCCTGATCGAGCGCCCAGCGTTGATGGGCTCCACGCACAGTCGAACAATAATATTGACTGCGACCGCCCTCTCAATCGGCTCTGTAGGACAATGCGGCGGTGGCAGGCTGGCTATCAGTGTACACTATGACGTCACCGCCTGGTAGTTATAAATGCAATCCAGAGATGGCGATACTGTCGGTTATTGCCACTTTCTGCGGGCGGAGCAGCTACCTGTTTATATAGCCTCAGGGGCGCAGCCAGGGGGGGGGGGCATTTGGGGCAAATACCCCCCCCCGTCGCGCTGAGAGGGGCCCATCTCGGGTCTGATAAAGGGCCCATCGTCTCGTGGACTCGTGGGGCGGTGGGGCCCTCTCCGGCTGACCAAGGGGCCCACTCGGTAATCGGTTTGACCTGAGGGGGCCCCTTGGTCGGCATGAGGGGCCTCTAGTCGATTTAAAAAGGAGCCCTTTGTCGGTCTGAGGGAGCACCTCTGTCGGTCTGAGGGCCCTCTGTCGGTTTTAGGGGGTCACTCTGACGGTTCTGAGGGGGCCCTCTGTCGGTTGGAGGGGCCTTATACAGGCCTTATACATCTGATTGGGGGTCTTATACAGGCCTCTATAAACTAAGCATTTTTTTTTTTTTGGGGGGCTCCATCAGCAATGTTAGGGGGCCCACTTCGGTCAAGTTCGGTGTGCCCCCCCCCCGTCGCAAAAACCTGGCTGCGCCCCTGTAAAGCCTTGGCCGGCCCCAAACGAACCGTAGCCTGAGACCGGACCGGTCGCCACTCGAGCGGCAGCTGGCTCGCCGCCGAGTCACGGGCGGCTCCAGGGTCGGCGTGGGGGTGGTGGATGTGCTGGCTTCAGTAGAAGTAGATTTTGCTGTTACCAGCAGTTTCAGTGGCGGGAGCTGGGGGATATCATCGGTTTGCGTGCTGCTGGTGACGGTTTGTTTCTTGTCGATCTGAGCATATGTTTTGGCCCATTTGTTGCNGGAGCAGAGCATGGAGACCCGTCATGTGGGGCTGCACCACACTTCTGGCAGCGTGCACTCTGTCTGCAGAATTTCGATCCGTGTCCGAACCGTTGGCAGTTGAAGCAGCGTAGTGGATTTGGAATGAAAACGCGTACTTCGTATCGAATGTGGCCGGCGAGGAGGGTTTCGGGCAGCTTTGTGGAGTTGAAGGTGAGTACCAGGAGGCTTGTGTCTCTTTTCTGTCCGTCCCGGAACGTCGTTGCGGAGACGGCGGACATGCGACATCTCCTTCTGGTGGAGTCCGTTTCAGGATTCTCTTCTTCGGACATAAAATCGATCTCTGGGTGCGAAGACTGTTCCTTTGGTGGTGTTTCGTGCTTGATGGAGGGAGGGTCGTCACGGCTTTCTTCACAGAAATTTGGTGCAGTTCAGCAAGGCTTTGGTCTGAGCGCGGTCTGAGTTTTTACAATTAGCGAGCCGTTTCCGGTGTCTGAATGTCCAGAAGTCCTAAGTGCCACAGATACTCTTAAGATATTTCGTCGGCCAGAAAATGTTGAGCTTTTCGGAAAAGAAACTCCTTCATCCTCGGCGTGGATGACAACACACGATCCAGAAGAGTCCGAAGTACGTTTCAGAATTATCTACAGAAGGGCCAGCGGTGGTCGGTGTGACGGGCGTGGGTTGGTAGCCCGGGAGCAGGAGGCCTGAGCTGAGCGAGTGTCATTGCCGGGGGCAGAGGTCCATGGGACGAGCGAGGGTGCAGAGGGCCGGGGTCAGAGGTCACAGACCAGCGAGGTCAGAATCGGAGGCAGTGGTCTGGGACGGGCTAGGGTCAGAGTTGGGGGAGAGGGCCTGAGAGGAGCGAGGGTCAGTGGCTGGGGAGTCGGAGTCCATGGGAGGATCAGGAGAGTCAGCCAGGTTCGAGTCCGAGTCATTATCCGAGTCCCCTCGTCGCTTTTTCCCCATTATGGGAAGCAAGCAAAGGAGCCGGAGAGGAGAAAAAAACCAAGTGGATGGAAATGTGTGAAATATGCAAGCGAAAGCGACGACGATGGAAACGCTTGATGAAGCTAGCAATAAGGTGGAAAAACAGTCCTAGCAGCAACAAGAGAGTGCGCGTGGACGAAAACCATGTGTGTTCGTGAAAGGTACTTTTGTTTGTTTGGTTTAGGGAGAGACCGCTTCGGCCCGTTCGGACCATTGCGCAGCCATGGGATGAAGGAGAAGGGTAAAGTGGGTCAAAATTGAACGCTGACCGGGCAGCCGCCGCCATGGACAGGCCCTTCCCGCCAGGACGAAGCTGCGAGGAGGGCCCACGCCATGAATCGCGGCCGCCCACTCCCGGGGGAACGGCTCGAAGGGCCGTCACTTGCCCGCGTGGCCAGCGGCCACCAAGACCTGGTAAACGTCGGCGTGACAGGGGATAGAGGATCGGCAGTCGGGAGGATTAAAAGGTGGATGGATGTGAAAGGTACAAAATATGCACATTTGTAGTCTCCTCACTCGGGAGATTCACCTGCCGTTTGTCACTTTGGCCTGCTATATGGCAGGACAGTTGAGTGAATAGATCCCATAACGATTTGGTCGTCTGGATTGTCATTCGCTAAATTTCGCAAATTGTATAAACTCTGCAAAATTATACAATAATCTCTATATTTGTGAAAATAGCACAAGCAGCTTGATCCTTCTTAACACTGCCATCTGTTAAGCATCCTAGCAACTACAGGTATACAATCACCCATTAGGGTAGCCTATATTGAAAATATAAAATGCAAGTTTCTGTACCTCTTGTTAACGTTCGAATTTACTGTTGAACTTGTTAAAGGGAGTGTGCCTACTTTTTGAAATGTCCAAATATATTTTTATTACGGTAAGAAGTCTACTGTTGATTATTGGTGTACGATAAAATTCACGTCTGGGAGCCTCTTTAGTTGAATTTTTACTTTATTTTCTGTTTTGCATTTGTTTTGTTTCAAACTCCAAAACGATGTCACTATAAACAGAGTAGCGAAAATGTTACCTTTAATGGCGCCTGGCCAGGCTAACAATAATAATGCTAGGCGTTGTAATTTAAGAGCAATGCTTCTAGTGCGAAAGCTCTCTGGCGACTATTGATATTAATATTCCTGCCTGAATGTGAATTGGCGACTTGGAATATTCTCAGCAACTTAAGTGCTTCTTTGGGGAAATGAAGTACATGGCTAAATTCGAAAAATATGTTCTACAGACTAGTGTCACAACTCCATCATGACCAATGTGAGTAGGCCACACTGCCTTTAAGCGTAAACTTGGTCCCTTATTTGGTTAGATCAAGTGTAACCACCCCATACTAGGATACATTAATGAACATCAAACAAACCAACAAAGCTGCCTGGTGAACAGCAGTGGCGCCACCTAACGAACAATAGGAACGCCACCCAATGGACATAAGCAACGCCGCCTGGTGGACAAAAAACTAGCAAGGGACGACGTTGGTCTATGATGGCCACCCCAACTAAAGCTATTTGGTTTACAAGGACATTTTACTTATTTCTTCCCTCGCAGCAGATACAATCATGGGTGCCTAAACCCCAAGCCCAGCCCAGCCGAAGCCCATGAACACCAAGCCCAGACCCAGACCAGACCCATTTGATTTCATAATATTGAGACTGGCCATAATATATTGATTGTTAATATATAATATTGAGACTGTTTCATAATATTAAGACTATTTCATAATATTGAATGGGCCCATTGGGGCCCATTCAGATAAGGCAGATAATTATTTTCACAAAATTTGCAACCATTACCCTAGCATGTTGACTTTCATACTATTAACGAGAAATAATATCAGGCACCTGTGTGTTGCTGTTGACTTGGACTATTCGAACACTTTGCGGTCAACATTATCATATTCATTGGATCAGACTTAGGATCAGACATGATTTAAAAATCTTACTACCCTATTACTTACCACGATTTATTGTTGTCATATCATGTCATATAATTGCAGTAGTGTGGTCTCCTACTATCCCGATAGCTGCCACACCGATGCCATACCGATGAGCATGACTCTGATGGAAAATTCCAGTTTATCGTGTTGGCATCGAGCCAGAGCTCTAGAATGACTGGAAAGGGACACAAAATTAACCTTTCCTAATTAAAAAAACACTCATTTTTCATAGGCTCACGTTTGTACTTGAAAAATGACACGAAATAAATCGTTACGTAATGCTCAACTTATCCCATGGTTGTGGCAAATTGATCCAACTCTCAGGGCAAGTTGTGCAATTTGTGCATGCAAAGCATGAAGAGACTAGAGTTCTACATGGGGCGGCTAACCCCACGGATAGCCGAACCTTACGGCCAATAGGGCGGAGCGGACTGAATAATCTCCAGAACGCGGCCTCGGCTGTGGATACGGCTGTAGACTAGCTGAGCCTTTTTTATCATACTTCCAAAAGCAACAGGTCCTTTAAGATAACTCAATATGTTGCTGTAATGTTCAGACATAGGCGTAGGAACGCGGGGGGCCGTGGGGGCCATGGCCCCCTCACTTTTTGTTCATTTTTGTGTGCTAAAATCAAAATTTTTATTTAATTACACAAATTAAAAAACGCAACAGATCCGCGAAGACAAAAGGAGCTCAAAACTGCATAGAAATCCCGTGCAAGGGGATCGAGTTCCCTTCAAGACGAGATTGAAGTTTCGCTGGCCCCCTCACTTTTAGTCACGTTCCTACGCTTCTGTGTTCAGACACTAAATATCAATACCTTACCACATAACAATGTCACAGATAATAATTATACTTCATAATTTGCATAATGCAGAGCGACCACCTGCACAAACGTCAAACACTTTTTACTTCAGTCCAATTTGTAAAACGTCATTTGGTTTGGGAAGGTGAATAGTGGGAGAACTGAGGATATTAAACATATATGAGAAAAATGATGGTCATTTTTACTCTACTAACTACACGCATCACATTACTCAATATCTAATTTAAGTGACATTCAAACAGTGGGACAAACGTTAGTATGACCGCCAGCAGGCCGAGGAGCCACCCAATTTCATAGTTGGCTCCCAAAAACACTTGAATCCAACAAAAACATTCGATTCAAAATGTTGGTGGCAAGCTCACCTAATCGAGCATCCTGATGTAACCTTTCTTCAAATCACATTTCCTTACTGCACCAGTAAGACGCCTTAAACGGCGAAGGACGAGCGAGACCGAATAAATCCGCGTCAATTTATCACCCGCCCAACGGAGGTTCGTTTGTGCAAAGCATGCTTTTTAAATTTTTTCGTTGAGTGTTGTTTTGCCGTTGCCAAATAGATGCGAATAAATCGATACTTTGAACTAAATAGGTTTTGCAGCGTTACTTTTTAATTTGCAATCATAACCATTAACCTTCATGTTTGTAGGCAAAAATTAATTTTGGGTGGGTACTATTAGATGGATTTGATTGCGTTTACAGCTGCATAATTTGTATCGTTTAGCGCCCTTTGGTTTTCAAGCTATGGCGGTATAAGGAAGACATTTTTATAAAATCGGCAATGTAAATATTACAGGCGGATTTTAAAACTAAGCGAAATACTGTATTAAAAACATAATTTTTTGCATGCAATTTAGAAACGGTACATTGGTCTACACATTGGTGTTTGTTTCATCGCTTACCGTCCCCTAGGTGCCACTGATTTAAATCGTGAAAACGTTATGAAACCATTATTTTCGCTTGTATAGCCAGTAACTTTGCACGTGCCACGCGACGCTGATCGACGCATAGTGCATACGCCGGGCGGATCGTTTCTCTACACATCTGTGTTTGACCTGTGTCTTTGGCGACTTTTGGTTGGCCGAGATATAGGTGCCGGTATTGCAACGATGTTTTGTAGGTATTTGTCGTGGACGGAACAGGGGTGCACGTGCTCACGTGCAGTGTGACCCAGAGTTTTGGCCTATGTACAATTGCCAGTAGTGTGGTCTCAAACGATACACCAAATTTTCAGCTTTTAGGAATGTTTTCACTTCTCCTGAAAAGTTGTCCAATGTACGCCGCTTGTGGTGCAAAATTGAAGTAATTGCTGGCGAACACGATTCTGACATTTGTTTTCTCACAAACAGTGCTCAATTTCATGAAAAACTAAAGTTTTAGTATTTGGGCTGATTGACGTCATATGAAAGGAATTTTTGGAAACAGAAAAACCTCAGCTGTCAATATGTATGACTAGTGTATGGCTAATGTTAGCCAAATGTAAAACAAGTCTACTTTCATCAACATTTGATAAAAAGGGATGACACATCGGCTTTAAGAGGCTACCCTAATACACTAGGGCCTTTTTTTGCAGATGTCAAAACCAAACTCCAATTTATTTCGATTAGACTCTGTGGGTGTTTTTAACTTCTACATTACTTAATTTCACATGGAATTCCAACAACTTGGCCATCTCAATAAATCTTATGTTAATGTGAAACTTCCTAGGTCCAGCCGTTTTCAACCGCTATAGCTAGGCTCATATTTTTCCTGACACCCCAGACGCGGCAGTGTCCGCGCCATACTGACCCTCATGTTAGCAAAAAAAACATGTTTAACAAATCATAAAATGTCTTGCATGGGCTATCAGAGGCGAAAGACCGCTTGTCAAATCGATGCGGGGTTCATAAAGATATAAGCTTCTGACCAGCGTTACGGTCTGGCCGGGCCCGGCCGGGTCGGCCGCTTATATGTGAGAAAAATACGGTATTCAATGAGGACTCGCTTCGCGCTCGCTCGTAAAGAGCTAAAAAAGAAGTCACTGTTGAGTATTTCTTAAATAAATATGACATGAACAGCAAGGCCCTATAACCAGATGAACAGACACAATTCAAATTTATCCTTTTCAGCTAATGAGGGAGGCACGTGGATTTGTGTTGTTGGATATTTAGAGTTTGCGAAGAATTCAGCGCGTACGCGATTCGCGATTTTTTTTCCCAGACGCCTTCTCGCCACCTCTGGCGAAAAGTGGGCAATATGTGCCACATATTGATATTGCATTGCAATTCGGTTTTGGCATCGTCCATACTTGATTCTGCAATATTTATTCCGGGATTCGAGCCGACATTACCCACATGACAATCAAGGGACATGTAACTCTAAACAATAGAGTCTTGGGGTTGAACGGCACTGTCTCACATCTTCTCCGGCTACGTGGCGGAAATATCGTTAGGCTGGCAGATTGGTGCCAGTTTCTGCAGTTATCGCTAGATATGGCGAGAAGACGTCTGGATTAAGACTGTGTTCTGACCCGAAGATTCCCGCGGGGATTCCGGGGAATCGGTAGAAAAGTGCTTGCTATCGATTCCCGAAGAAACGAGGTAACAGGAATATTAATGTATAAGTACAATTCCGAACTGCGGTAGAGTAAAATGCCTGCCGGGGTTCCAGGGATCCCACAGGGAATGTGATGGTCAGAACACAGCCTAAAATATACGCGTGTTTCCAGATGTCCGTGATCACTGCAGCCGCCACAGACTGAATGGACTAGTTGCAGGTTACCTAACCCATTGTTTTTATGAATTTGATGGAACGCAAATAAATTTAAAATATTTTCTATGTTGTCAATGTAATATAAATTCCTCTGAATTAGCAGCAATTTAACTAATTAAGTATATTTACGTAATTTATCATTATGCTCTCTGATTGGTCGTGACGCAATTAAGCAATAGTTCAGACGATCGACGTTACCTGAGGCATGGGTGAGAAATACCTGGCATGGATGAGGTATTTCTCATCCATGCCTGAGGTAGCTTGAGCAGTTCGGTTGGCACATTTATTTTTGATATAGTTGGTTCTTCGGAAAAATAAACATGAAATTTATCGCACGAAAATCAAAGCACGTGAATGGCGGATGTAAGCAGATGCAATTTAATTTGTAATCACGACACTTAACAGAAGCAAACACATAAATACAATTGATTGTGGAATTCTACCCTGTGACCAAATCAATAATCTTAATGGCAGTTTAAAGGCATTTTAACGGATAGCTACAGCCAGACGGATCCTAAGGAGAATCTAGATATATTTCCATACAAGCTCTGGACCCGACAGAAGCTATTTCAAAACTACATTGAGGAAACAGTTGCATTTTGCAAGTGGTTTCTGGGGCAGTGCTCCAGTGAGGGCAGCATCCGGATCTGAGCCCACTTAGAAAATTCCTGTTGAGGTAGCTAACCAAGTTATAGGTGTTTAAGAAGAATATCCAGACCAGGGAGCAGCTAAAGACAGCCGTGGGAGCTGCAGTGCGGACTATCCCGCCGACATGGGCCCGTAAGCATCTTCGTGAGTATGAGGTGGAGGGCAGAGCTGTGCCTCATACGTAATGGAGCCTATCTCGAACATGTGCTGTAGATGATATTAAGATGCATATTCGTGTTTTGAATATAAACAGTATAAATCTCCATGCATTTCTGATCAGTTTGGTGTGAACAGCAAATCAGAGGAAAGCACTTAACCATTTGTATTTGCCACGGGAATACCGGGAACAACATTCTTTTGCATAGGCCGGCGCAATATTATTGCTAAATGACGTCACTACATAAAGTACTTTATAAATAATAAACTTTTACATACAAATATCTCGCGAAATATTGATTTGTATGCAAAATAATGTGTTCACGTTAATCCAGCAGCATTTTTCGCTTATTTGCAAATATTCACCAAAACAACCTCAATTAGTCCATTGGCTAGGAATGTTGTGCAAACAAAGAACCACGTATGGTCAACCAGTGGCGGCTTCGTGGCCCTCAAAGTAGCCTGAGGGACACAAAACGGAGAGGTAGCGAGTGATTGCCAGAGGTTGGGCGGCAGGGGCTTTGCCCACCCCGATATCGGCCCGAAAACGACGAAATTTGACATATTTTCCACTGTAGATGGAAATTTAGTAAAATTCTACTAAGTCATATTTGTTTTAAACCGTTCAGTAAGGTACAAGGAAGCCAAAACTGTTTTTTAATTTGATGAAACTTTTTGAAATTTAGCCCCCCATGGGCCATGCCCCATTGCCCACGATCTGGATCCGCCAGTGCCCAGAACCGAGAATGAATGAATGAATGGAAACCGGAAATATTGTTACCGTGATGGCTGATGGCTCCAATAAAGAGAAACGCTTACCTTCGGACGTCCGTCGGTCAGTATTTTCCATCGCTTCTTCGGATCTTCGACCAAAAGGACTTTCGCTTTAGATCAGAAATAATATAAAATCCTCGGCCTTTAGTCATTGTTCAAAGTCCAGTTGGAATAACCGGCTCCAGATATCGCAACTAGCACAGTTCACAGACCGTAGTTATCACTACACGGCGTCACACTCACAGATCGACAGCAAGCCGCACGATCACGTGACGCTGCGACGAGACGAGATAGGATCACACGCCACGGTTTGTAATTGCATTCGAATTTGAGCCATATCAACGCAGGATTGCATATTCCGCATTCCATCAAACATTGCATGACATCACGTCAGTAAAACGTCATCATCTCCCAAAGTACTGCATCAATTTATTGCAAATTCTACGTCAATATAATATCTATCATAATTTTCAAGTTATTGATAAAAAGCGGTGCTCGGGTTTAGGGGCGGATCCAGGAGGGATACTGGAAATAGTAGCCCTCCACTCAATGGAAATTGGCGCCCCTGCGCCGAAGGTACAATCTGGGCGCCGCATGCGCCCCCGAACCCATGGAGGGCGACCCAAAACCATGGAGGGCGCTCCTAAACCCATGGAGGGCTCTCCCAAACCCATGGAGGACGCCCCTAGAACCCAAGTAGCCCCCCACCCCTCCCCGTTTCCGAGGAGTGTACCCCGACGCCCAAAAAGTATCACGATAAATATTTTAAAACCCTAGAACATCGATTTTTGGTGCAGTGGCAAATGAAAAACGTCAAAAGAAGGAAATAAAATTATCTTCATAAATTGCTATCTTAAATTTGCGTAAATTTAGGGGGTTTTGAACCCTAAAAAATAAGCAACAACATACATGGTGCCTCCTCGGGTGCCCACAAATGCGCCCCCGGGCCTGCAACAACCCTCACTGAAATATTGTATCCGCCACTCGCGGGTTAACCCGCACCCCGCTGGGGTATTCACGCCGAACACGCCTTGCTATAGGGAGGCAGATTTTGGCCCCCCTCAATTATCCTTTCCGCACAAATAACGCACAGCGAAGACGCGCAAGGTGGCAATCGAAAGCATCCAAAAAGAGACCGTGTATGCGTCGGCAAAGAGACGCATCCAAGGGATATGTGACATTGTCAAAATAAGGTCACATGTCAGCTCACAGTCAGGCCAAAGGATCCAGGAGGGGGGAGGCATTCCCAGCCCTAGCACTGAAAATGGCAGCACTGTGCACTGGGAATGGCAAAATATATACCTATATTTGAGTTTTTGAGCCATACTTTCCATCAAAAGCCATAATTAGTACTTATTATCACACAAAGTGCTCTCAGAGGAATAATGCATCTCACACTTCAGCTAAAGTGAATTTGTAAGCAGAGGTCAAGATCAGGTCACAAAAGGTCACTATTTGCAAGAGATCTACGAAAGTCATGCGACACATGTTTATGAGTTATTTTACACGTATAATTCGATAGCAGCAGCTATTTTCACAACCTGACACCAAATCAAGTAAGGTCTGGTCAGGTCACATCAAGTCATCATTTGAAATTGGTTAATCTAATAAAAAGGTCTTCTTGAACAAATTTGTCTAAAAAATACAGTGTTGCATTTTATTGTTTGAATCTGGAATAAGGAATAAGATAGTTAGGGGCATGGTGGGGAGACTTCGCAGTCAATGTTGCAGCCCTACCACGCGCACTGGAGAGGGGTATGCCACTAACGCGCACTGGAGGGGGGGGGGCACTTTAGTGCTCCCCCTAAGATATCAGAAAGTATGACCGCTAGAACATTCACTTACAGGGTAAAGGTAGGTGCTGCCAATGACTCATTATCTGAAAATTTTGGTGACTATTCTTTAGGCTATCTTAAGTCAAACGATTGTCACGAATGTCAAATCGGACAAAATGTCACCATTTTGGGGATTTGACCACTGTGACTTCACAGGTGAACAGCAATGTGTCTGAAGTTCTGTTTGCGAATGGACATTGACATTGGCTACCAAATGGCGCTTGAATCGTCTCGATCTGACTGCTGGTTCCGAAGATTCACCGACTCAATTTCTGTGCCGCCATTTTGGAATAAAATCCATATAAACTAAAAATGTACCGACGATTTATATTTCTTACGTCAAACGAATCCGCTTTGTAATGCCGTAAATATCGCACAAACACCACCGCCCTGTGCCGCTTCGTTTTTGAGATATTCAAGAAAAACATGTGGGGGCACAAAGATCCCCCCTCCAGTGCGCGCGCTATGGGCACTGGCGGATCCAGAAAGTGTGATTTTGACAGTTTGGGGGGGGGCAAATTCCAAAAATTATCGCATAGTTCTGAAAACTCATCGGATTTCGCTTGCTTATGCATCAATAACTGATTTAAAATAAACTTTCTATAAGTAAAAGTTGCTTATGTTTTACGACAAACTCAGGAAATGTGTCAAATTTGCGACGATTTTGGGTGGTTTGGGGGGGGCATGGCCCCTTTGGCCCCCCCCCTGGATCCGCCCTTGGCTATGGGTGCAGCCAGGGCACAGAGGGGTGCCCCCCCCCCCATTGGGCCGACTTCCACACTAACAAATATCGGCGACGTCCCTGTTTGCTAATTTTTAGGGGTCCTGCAAAATGTAGGGGTTTAAATCCGGAATGTTTTTTTGCGCCATTTTTTTCGGGGGAGACCTTTGCCGAGGGGGCCTCTGAATATGCTGTGCCCTCCCCCTGTCGAAGGTCTGACTGCGCCCTGTGCGGCCTTTATCATGTTACGCACTTTTCATCAAATTTAATTTTTAATTTCACTTTGTTTCTGGTTTGTCAGTTCTGCTATGTTTATCGTATCTTGTTTCAATTTGGTTTAATGTTCTTGAACGTTTTACTTCTCTATTAGCATAAGTAATCCATTTGTGTCCAACCCTTCGTGAGAGAACAAAAATAATCTCTTCGGTGTTCGAAGACGCTGTTTGTACTTACCTACTGCTTGAGATAGTCCGTCAATGTATGTATATCATGTCACTATAGGCAAAAAACTTAACTTCTAAAAATGACGTCTCGAGTTACTTTTAGTTAGGAAGCCATAAGTCAGTCAAAAGTAAAGATATTGTTTACAGTTTTGTTTGGATGTCGTTCATGCGTGGTTCTCTCAAATATGTATAAAGATACTTTTAATAGCTATAAATTTATTGATTTTGTGACAAACTGATTTAAAACACAGGTTTTGGCATTTTAAGGGTTAAAAACCTAAAATTTCGTAAATCCGAGACATCTATTTAGAAGAAGATATGATTTCCTTTCTTTTGGTGTTTTTTGTTTGCAATTGGCTTAAAAACTCAATTTCTACGATTTTTCAAACATTTGTCATTTTTCCACGAGTATTTTCACGTTCGTAAATATTTACGGCATTATATAAATGTGTTCTCATAATTTGATAATTAGACCTAAATCATATCCTTGCCATACCAAGATTTACGGGGCAACTTTGATATGTGTGCCCCTTGCAGATTCAAGGGGGCACGGTGCCCCCCCCCCGTTCCGCCGCCTATGACATTTGCCCCTGATGCCCCCTCCATCAGTGGGTTTTTAAGAAACTATGACAGATTATTATTTATGTAGTTAATCAAGGCCTATTTTAACATGTTAACTGGGGGGGGGGCAAATGCCCCCGCAGTCCAGCCGTTTTGCCCCCCCCCGTCAAGACATTTTGCCCTACCCTGATGTTATTAATTCTATGATCATTTGTGTCCGCTTGGATATATATTAAAATAAAATAAAATAATACCTAACTGTTGAATATTTTTGGACAATAAACACAATGCAAAATTTCCATGATATTCCTAAGTTTTAAACTATTTTCCAGCAAAAATGGTTTATATTTAAATTATTTCCGAAACATCATGAACTTTAATATCCTTTGAACAATTGCTCATTAACGGCAGATCAGCGTAAATTGGGGCTTGTTGGACCAGGAATGTCGGCACAAAATTTGGTGGGGACTGGGGGGGGGGGGCAACCAGGTGGTTATCACCCACTCCCATAGGGTTATATTAAAATCCTGCTAATCTTGGGGTCCGAAGCGATCTTGAGGGACCGAACCCTGGTCACTCGGTTGGCGACGCCCATGATTGGGTCAAGGGAGATATTTCCATAGTGCTCACATATATTTTTCAGATATTACTGTCGCGCATGTCGAGTATNTCTGCTCTGTCCTTGCGGATTTGCAGGTAAGCTGATTGGGATACATACTATCAAATGGTCATGTTTATTGTTGACAATCACGTTGAGATCGCCATTATAATTATGATCCAGTAGGTATGTTTCGTTCGTGTTGTGCACTGCGCAAGGTCGTGATTGTTTTCCTAGTCCCAGTCGAGACGGGTCATACGAGAGCTCACAGTTTTTTTGGTGATCATTTTTTCTCTTGGTCAATTCAGCAGATATAACTTACATTTGAGCAGTGGCAGATGTAGAGGAGGGGGCCAGGGGGCCATGCCCCCCTTGGGCCTCGAACCTGAGGGGGCACTCTGGCCGTCTGAGGGGGCATTCTAGCCACTTGAGGGGCACCATGACCGCCTAAGGGGGCACCCTGAATCAGGGTCCCTGATCGCCTGAGGGGGCACTCTGGCCGCCTGAGTGGGCACTCTGCCCCTGAGGGGGCACTCTGGCCGCCTGAGGGGGCACTCTGGCCGCCTGAGTGGGCACTCTGGCCGCCTGAGGTGGCACTCTGGCCGTCTGAGGGGGCACTCTTATCGTCTGAGGAGGCACTCTTGTCGCCTGAGGGGGAATTCTTGTCACCTGACGGGGCACTCTAGGGCACTCTTGTCGCCTGACGGGTCGGGGGCACTCTTGTCGCCTGAGGGGGCACTCTGGCCGGCTGAGGGGGCACTCTGCTGACCTGAGGGTTCCTTAACATTTTGCAAAAAAAAAATGAAATAGGGACACCCTCAAAATATAGTGGACCAAATCCGTCGATTCTTCAGATTTGGGTATAGGTAGGAGCACCACTGCAATTGATGGCCCCTCCTTGGAGATTTTCTGGATCCGCCACTGCATTTGACACGAAATGTGCGATGACGGACGCAAAGACATCTGAGAAGTCTGCCGTCCTATGACTCAAATGAACAATAACAATTCCTAAAAAGACGCATTCAAGAACATGGAAAAATGGTCTGACAAATCCTATGAGAAAGTTGTATTTTCCAACGTACTAGTAAACTTGGAAGGAAATATATGGAAAACGCATTGAAGGGTTTGAAGGAAGAATACCTTAAAGGGAATGTTTCACATTAACATAAGATTTGAGTTGAGATGGCCAAGTTGTTGGATTTCCATTGAAATTAAGTATTGTAGAAGTTAAAACACCCACAGAGGTCTAATCGAAAGTAAATTTGAGTTTGGTTTTGACATCTGCAAAAAATAAGGCCCTAGTGTATTAGGGTAGCCTCTTAAAGCCGATGTCGTCATCCATTTTTATCAAATGCTGATGAAAGTAGACTTGTTTTACATTTGGCTATACATTAGCCATACACTAGTCATACATATTGCAGCGTGAAGGGTTTTTTCTATTTGAAAAATTCCTTCATATGACGTCATCAGCCTAAATACTAAAACTTAGTTTTACATGAAATTGAGCACTGTTTGTGAGAAACAAATGTCAGAATCGTGTTCGGCAGCAATTACTTCATATTTTGCACCGCAAGCGGCGTACATTGGACAACTTTCAGAGAAGTGAAACATTCCCTTTAAAAGGGTTTCCTTCGAAGGCATTATGTCTGCGGTAAAATCGATGTTTGATCGTCAAATACTAGCATTCCCTTTAAAAGGGTTTCCTTCGAAGGCATTATGTCTGCGGTAAAATCGATGTTTGATCGTCAAATACTCATCAGGATGCCCTTGCCCTGATCTTCATCCTTTCGGAGTTTCGGACTTGACTGATGTCCACGTGTCAGATGCCCGTGTCTAACGCAAGTCTGCGTGTCAGATGCCCGTCCTCGGGCAGTGTCTGACTCCGCTGTATGTGCGGCAGGTGAAGTCGGATCGCAGGGACGGCAGGATGGTCCGCTTCGGCGACCTCCTGCTGACGCGGCTGTTACTTGGCGTCGGCCCTGTCAGCCGGTGGCCGCTCCGCCGCAGTGACATCCTGAAGCACCTGGACACGGAGCCGGACCCGGCGGCGCGCTGGCGTCAGTTCGGCAGCTGACGGACGCCTGGCGCGAGGCGGAGCGACGCCAGCTCGTCTGTCTACAGCTGCTGGCCGCTGTCGTCCAGCGTCACCTGGTGCCCGTCTGGGCGGCGCGGCGCTGTCTCCAGCGGTACCTGGGTGGCGATGGGGAGACCTCACAGCCGCCGGAGGGGGTGATGCGTCTCGACAAGGACTCTCTCGTGACGACGTGGAGCCGACCGACGCTGGTGGTGAAGCGGGCTCTGCTGGAGCTGCTGCAGTGGTGCAACAGTGATGTGGGGTCGGGGTAGGATGGTTTCGACGCTGCAGGACCTGAGAAGCCACCACAGTGAATACAGTGATTCGGGGGAGGGTAGCGAGGTACAAGTCATGGAGAAGGATCGGCTGATGTGACCCGAGTGATGGTAGAGATACAAGCCAGGGCAAAGGGTCGGCTGAGGCTGGCCCGAGGGGAGGGTAGCAAGGTACAAGTCGTGGAGAAGGGTCGGCTGAGGTGGCCCGAGGGAGGATAGTGCGGTACAAGCCGGGGAGAAGGGTCGGCTGAGGTGGCCCGAGGGAGGGTAGTGCGGTACAAGCCGGGTAAAAGGATCGGCTGAGGTGGCCCGAGGGAGGGTAGTGGCGGTACAAACCGGTGAGAAGGATCGTGCTGAGGTGGCCGAGGGGAGGGTAAGTGCGGTACAAAACGGGCGAAGGGTCGGCTGAGGTGGCCCGAAGGGAGGGTAGTGCGGTACAAGCCGGGGCGAAGGGGTCGGCTGAAAGTTGGCCCGAGGGAGGGTAGTGCGGTACAAGCCGGGTAGAAAGGGCAGCTGAGGTGGCCGAGGGAGTGGTAGTGGCGGTACAGCCGGTAAAAGGGTCGGCTGAGGTGGCCCGAAGGGAGGGTAGTGCGTACAAGCCGGAGAAGGGGTCGGCTGAGGTGGCCCGAGGGAGGGTTGTCGGTACAAGCCGTGGAACGGGTCGGCTGAAGGTGGGCCCGAGGAGGGAGTGCAGTACAAGCGGTGCGAAGGGTCAGCTGAGGGTGGGACCGAGGGAGGGTAAGTGGGTACAAGCCGGTGCGAAGGGTCAGCTGAGTGGGCCGAGGGAGGGTAGTGCGGTAAAAGCGGGAGAAAGGGTCGGCTGAGGTGGCCCGAGGGAGGGTGTGCGTACAAGCCGGGTAGAAGGGTCAGCTGAGGTGGCCCAGGGAGGGATAGTGTGGGTACAAGCCGGGGAGAAGGGTGCTGAGGTGGCCCGAGGAGGGTAGTGCGGTACAAGCGGTGCGAAGGGTCAGCTGGAGGTGGCCCGAGGGAGGGGTAGTGGCGGTACACAGGCCGGGGCGAAGGGTCGGCTGAGGTGGCCCCGAGGGAGGTAGTTGCGTATACAAACGGGGCGAATGGTCGGCTGAGGTGGCCCCGAGGGAGGGTAGGCGGTACAAACCGGTGAAAGGGTCGGCTGAGGTGGCCGAGGGATGGTATGCGGTACAAGCTGTGGAAGGGTCGGCTGAGATGGCCCGAGGAGGGTAGTGCGGTACAAGCCGGTGCGAAAGGGTCGACTGAGGTGGCCCGAGGGAGAGTAGTGGCCGGTACAAGCCGGGCGAAGGTTCGTCTGAGGTTGGCCGAGGGAGGGAGTGCGGTACAAGCCGGGGGAGAAGGGTCAGGCTGAGGTGGCCCGAGGGAGGTAGTGCGGTACAAGCCGGGTAGAAGGGTCAGCTGAGGTGGCCCGAGGGAGGGTAGTGCGGTACAAGCCGGGTAGAAGGGTCGGCTGAGGTGGCCCGAGGGAGGGTAGTGCGGTACAAGCCGGGGCGAAGGGTCGGCTGAGGTGGCCCGAGGGAGGGTAGTGCGGTACAAGCCGGGTAGAGGGGTCGGCTGAGGTGGCCCGAGGGAGGGTAGTGCGGTACAAGCCGGTGCGAAGGGTCGGCTGAGGTGTCCCGAGGGAGGTTAGTGCGGTACAAGCCGATGCGATAAGGGTCAGGCTGAGGTGGCCCGAGGGAGGGTAGTGCGGTACAAGCTGTGGAGAAGGTTCGTCTGAGGTGGCCCGGGGAGGGTAATGTGGTACAAGCCGGGGAGAAGGGTCGGGCTGAGGTGGCCGAAGGAGGGTATCGCGGTACAAGCCGGGTGCGAAGGGTCGGCTGAGTGGCCGAGGGGAGGGTAGTGCGGTACAACCCGGGGGAGAAGGGTCGGCTGAGGTGGCCCGAAGAGGTAGTGGCGGTTACATAGCCCGGAGAAGGGTCCCGGCTGATGGTATGGCCCGAGGGAGGTAGTGCGGTACAAGCCGGTGCCGAGGTCCAGCTGGAGGTGGCCCGAGGGAGGGTAGTTGCGGGAACAAGCGGGGACAAGGGTCGGCTGTGAGGTGGCCCGAGGATGGTAGTGCGGTTACTTACCGGGTAGAAGGGTTCAGCTGAGGTGGCCCGAGGGAGGGTAGTGACGTACAAGCTCGGTGCGAAGGGTCGGCTGAAGTGGCCCGAGGGAGGGGGTAGTGCGTACGAAGCCGGGTAGAACGGGTCGGCTGAAGTGGCCCCGAGGGAGGTAGTGCGGTACAAGCCGGGTAGAAGGGGTGGTTTGAGTGGCCGAGGGAGGTAATGAGGTACAAGCCTGGGCGAAGGGCCGGTGAGGTAAGTCCTGCAGACGGGACGGCGCGCACACTGACATGGACAGCGTTCGTCACAAGCGTCTTGAAGGCAGATGAACACATTTTGGAAGGCTGCCGCGATGTTCACATGGCAGCCTTTTACGGGAGGGCCTTTGACCAATCGCTATCTGCGCAATCTGTGAATATTTCAGCTCTAGAAGTGTGTGATCTTATTAGATTGGTGTAGTGGGTCACTAGAGTATAAGTTAGTACCTACCACTTAGCAACCGACAACTGGTCTTTAGGGCACTAAGAGGACGACAGCCTAAGTTATCACCAACCGCATCGTCCTCCTCACATAGTCAATTATTCAGATATTTAGGAAGCAAAACCACGTTACTTTCATAGATTGCTTTTGACTGGTGAGTTGCCTGCAACTTGTCGCATTCAACACTTTTAACTGGTTGTCGCAGTCAACACTTTTAACTGGTTGTCGCAGTCAACACTTTTAACTGGTACGGTGCCAGACGAGGCACCCGGTCGTTAGCAGGCCTGCTTTATACAGTGATGACAATTGATAGCGTAAGTGCTTTATGACGACGTGAATAGTGAAGGCTGTAGTCCTTGAGTGACGAGTAATAGCTACAGCCACAAAGTATGTGGTCACCATTGTCTTAGTGTTATATTTTTATTCCGACTTCGTGTATAATTACGTTCGCTAGATATGTATAGCTATTTTCTGGCGCAGTATGTCACTGGTGTTGTATAAATAGACAGTTGTATACATGTAGCTGATATTCTGGGACAGCATGTCAATGGTGCTGGGCAAGGGAACATCACGTGATCTGAGTCCACTTGCAGCCGCTCTGTTACACTGGCTGTGTTTCACAAAACTAGGACCATGCCTGAAATGCCTGACTGGCTAATACATATATTGCTGAGTAAGTTAACCCACTTATAAACATGCTACAAGTATGCATGTTGTGTGTTTTGCCATTGACTATGCACGCATTGCAGCCGGGATAGATACCTAATCACTTGCACGCTGGTGAACTTTGAATACGAGATAAATACACAAATATGCAAGATGCACACATTGGGTTTGAACAGAGGTATAAATAATGGCTGGACTGTCTCAAAGCCATCAAGTGTCTCCCGCACCAAATCCAATTATGCGCTCATAGCGGCTTCTTCTCGTCACAATCAACATTTTTTTGTAAATCGAAGATCAAGCTCAATTTGGGACGAAACGCCAGGGGAGGTTCGTTTACCCCTACCTGGTCACGTATACACTGATACAAATTTCACTCACAAACTTCTCCACTCTTCTACTCTACTCTCCTGCTACTACATACCTATTCACTTTCAGTGGTGAATTTAACGACTAACTTACTCGTTTACTATTTTGCTACTCCCTGCTTATCCGCTTTCAGCGGCGCAAGACGCACGGGTTTTAGTGCAGAGACTATCATGGGTGTCCAAACCCCAAGCCCAACCCAGCCGAAACCCATGAACACCAAGCCCAGACCCAGACCAGACCCCTTCAAATTCATAATATTGATGCCATGCCCATTCAGATAAGTCAGATATTTTTTTTTTTCACAAAATTCTCTCAACCATTACCTAGCATCGTTAACTTTCTATTAATATCACAAAAATATATGGGACCTGTGTGTTGCTGCTGATTTGGAATTTCGAAAACCACTTGCGGTCAACAATTATCATATTGGATCAAACCGGATCAGGCGATGGTTTTTAAAAAAATATATGCCCTATTACTTACACGATTTATTGTTGTCATATAATTGCCAAAGTCTATTGTTTAAGTGTCCTATATCATATAAAAAAAAACAGATTTACCTGGTTAAACATCTGGTTGTCAAGTAAAAAATAACTCTTAGCGACATTATTAAAAAAATTCCATACCCATGCCCGCCCAGTACCCATGAAAAGTAAAAAAAAATGCATACCCAAACCAGACATTTATAAGAAATGAGTGGGCACCCATGGGTGCACCCAGCCCATGATAGTCCCTGTTTTAGTGGTAGGAGAGTCGGACGGGAGTACAAAAATACCACATTACTCCCACCCGAAACCGCCCATTATATGCTCCAATCTCGCCCTCCTGGAACTCCCCACAAACTCCCATGATCACCCTGAAGTATTCCTAACATGCTCTACTCAAACTCCCCTTTAAAAAGAAGAAAAACGCATCCCGTCCGCCATATTGCCGACAGCTGTGTCGTTGCGTCCGGTGTGGACGCGTGCGGTGCATAGCGCTGTGCTGTTTGCTGTTGTTCTACGTTGGGTCCCGGTCGTGTGATATTCGAAAGGTGAATGTATGGCACGGTGGAGTGAATTTTCATATTATGAGTGATCGCGAAGCGCAGAGCGAGTCCTCATTTGAAACCGGATACTTTGTATCACATATAGGCGGCCGACACGTCCGGCCGGGGCCCGGCGCAGACCGTGACGCTGTCGAAGCTTATATCTTTTGAATCCCGCATCCAATTGACAAGCAGTTTTCGCCATCTGATAGCCTCATGCAATGACAATATGATTGTTGACATGATTTTTATCACGTGAGGGGCCAGCATGGCGCGTGACACAAGGCCTATTTTAACATGTTAACTGGGGGGGGGCAAATGCCCCCGCAGTCAGCCGTTTTGCCCCCACCAGGGGCCAAGAATTTGCCACCCTGATGTTATTAATTCCATGTCATTTGTCGGCTTGAATATATTAAAATAAAATAAAATATACTTAACTGTTGATATTTTGATATAAATACAATGCAAAATTCCATGATATTCCTAGTTTTACTATTGTCGAGCGAAAATAGGTATATTTAAATGATTTCCGAAACATCATGAACTTCAATATCCTTTGAACAATTGCTCATTAACGGCAGAGCAGGGTAGTTCGGGACTTGTTGGACCAGGAATGTCGACACAAAATTTGTGGTGGGGGACTGGGGCAACCAGTGGTTGTTCACTCCTCCCATAGGGGGTATATTAAAATCATTGCTAATCTTGGGGTCCGAAGCGATTCTTGAGAGACCGAACCCTGGTCCACTCGGTTGGCGACGCCCTATGGTTGGGTCAAGGGAGATATTTCCATAGTGCTCACATATATTTTTCAGATATCACTGTCGCGCATGTCGAGTATCCTATCTTTTTTCCCACTAAGACTTTGCGTTTCGAGGAAGGTGCAATTTGTGTCACATAAAATGTGCTTTTAGCCGTTTTCACGAAGGATTATTTTGCGCGAAATGTTTCAAAACATTTTAAAAGTTTAAAGTAGTAAGCCGTTTTCACGATAGACTAATTTAAAACAAAAAACCCTCGCCCTACAGGACATAGGAAGCGAGTGTAAAACATTTCCTCGCAATTTAGTCTGGTCGTTGTGAAACGACTACTACTAACACATTTTAAACACTTTAAGAAGTTTTAAAACATTTCGCGCAAAATACTCTATCGTGAAAACGCGCTTTTGTGTATCTTACACAAAAACGCCCGTGCCGGGGAGTGCGGGACTCTGGGTCTTAATATTTTTTAGGATAGCAAAAAAGACTTCGGCGCGCAGCGCCGCAAAATTTGCACGGCTGTTGGGGCATTAATTACCCACAATATGTAAGAGTTTTGACCNACCTCATAGTTTTCTCCAGCCCCCACCAAGAGTTTGACATTCCTAAGTGATGACGTCACCAAAGTCCCGGTCCGTGGCCTTCAACATAAGAGCCAACGGGGAATTGCGTTTTTTGGGGATGATCTTCTGAAGACCCTACTGGCAAAATGTTGGCTTGCCTTACCTTTATGGATTCGTGGAGATGTGCAGATTCCAGAAAACGGGTCAGTCTTGTCAAATAGTCTCATTGAAAAATCCTTGGTCCTTCAGCATTAGTGCACTCTTGGCCGTATAAAGTGCACACATAGGCTTCAGTATCAGTGACGTCATGATCTGCCTAACCTTATGTTCTAGTAACCTTGGTTTTCTCCATTCTCCTTCTTTGCTTGGATTACATATGAACAGAGTAGCTGATTCAGATCCTTCTTTGAAATGCTTTCCAGTGGGTTTGTTACGCCAGATTCGATTGCAAAAGCTTTTAACTTTTTGATAACTTGTTCACTTTTTCTCAAAGTTTCTTCGCTCTTTGCTTGCTTGATAAAGTCAGCTATTTCTTGCTCTCTTGTTTCGTTGATCTGAAATCCTAAGTAATCGGGAAAATAAGGTTTTGATAAACTCATTTCGTCTGCCCTAGCACCAATACGGCATACGGTAAAATAAATACCTCCCTATGGCCGGACAGTTTCTTGAAGTCCTCGGTCATCCTGCAAATTTTTGCCCTTGCCTTTCGGGCTCGTGGAAAATTTTCAGGATGACCTCGGACTTATAACTGTTTACCGGCCCCGGGAGGTATTATATATTATTTATACAGTTTATTTCCTTAAAGGGAAATAACCACATTTTATTTTTGTTAGCAACAATTGTTTAGGCTTCCGTTATGGTACAACAATGATGAATTAAATTTAAGAATTAAATACAATTATTATCTTATTAAATGTTGTAAGTTTTTACAAATCAAACGCAAGTACACATACTTCCTTCGAAACTAATTAGCAATGTTTTCTCATCACTATTTAAAGCGAGCCATAAAGCGCCGGTGATTTAAATTTGTTCGACGCCGGACAAAGTCCCTGAAACAAATCGCCGACACTAAAAAGGCCGTCGTGACTCGTGAGTTGCCAAGTTGTTTTTCAGATTTAATTGCCAATGTTTAATTGCATGTCGATTTTTTGGGAAAACGATTTTCTGCCATGATGATATAGACCATAGTGTTGTGCACAGCTAGATTCAAAGTTATACAAAGCTTGTAATGCTGAAAATTTATAGAGATAATTTCAAAACCAGCACAACTTGGCCACAGGGGGGTGTCATCCCTATCTCCGTAACGTGTCCAGAAATACACATGACGTCACGCTTGTAGTCAATTCTGGCGCATGTCGCTTGCGGTCGTTTTTTTCAAATAACTATTTAGCAAATAAAGAAACAACAAATATTTTGAGGTCATCGTGTTTGTCTTCTCAGGACGCGTCGATTTGTACCAATTTACGTGGTTTAGGTCAAATTCAAAAGTTTTAAAGTTTTCAACCGGCACGGCGCGAGATATGGGTCTGGAGCAGATTTAACACAGCCGAACTTTGGTGATCTCTAGTTTCCTCAATATTGACCTGAGCCAAAAATGATCAAAATCATTTATAATTGCCTTGTTATGAGCTTTCCTGTGCTGTCTTTGATTTTTATGTAACTTTTAAAATTTACTAGCTAGACTCTCTCAAAATAGCATTAGCATTAGCATATGGCGGAAGAGGCCGATGGATACACATGACGTTCCCGCTCTGACGTCATGATCACGTAAAATCACCGGATGACTCTACCTGATATATATTGCCTTGGCCGCCATAGGGGGGGGGGGGCAGGTTAAACTGCTAATTGTGTTTCCTTGTTTATTCAATGGCTATCAAATGTTTAGGATCGCCGGTCATATTATCGAAACAAGCAGGATTCAAACTATGTTTTCCACTTCATTGCATAAGAAAACAATAAGGGAAAAGCCATCTGTTAGATGAGATCCAAAAGTACTCGCAAGCAGCTTGCAAGTACCGGTCATCAAAAGCGTGGAACGAGCGTGAAGCGTCTTATCAACTTTCGACTTGAAAAATATTTTGGTAGGAATATTTTAATGCAAAATGTGATGAATTTAACATCTATTTTTGTCTATCGATTTCAAGGCATAACTCCTTTTATGTGGGAAAATGTGATTATTTCCCTGTACCGTGAATTTCAGCGGGGAACGCTTGGCGAGTTTTTATTGAAATATCTGCGGATAGAGACACCAAATGGTTATAGGAACATAACGACCTTTTTATCTTTTTGCAACGATTTCTCAGGCTACCGTTATGATAATGGCAATGATTTGATCGAAATTTAAGAATGAGATACAATTATTCCCTCATTCAAAGTTCGAAGAAGGGAAAAGTTAAAAAGTCAGTACATATACTTCTTCCGGAGATCATGATATGATTATTGTTTTTCCTTCACCATTGGAAGCACGACATATCTGGTGCTTTCTTTCAAATCTGTGCAACGCAACGTTGGACAATGCCCCCGAAACAAATCACGGACACGAAAAAGGTCGCCGTCGGGTGCATAAATGAACCTCTTATTTCATTGTCACTTTTTCGATTGTTGATGATTATTTTTGGGAAAGTGGTTCATTTCACTTTTTTCACATTTTGATCGAACATTATTTGATAGTTTTGTGTCTGGTTGTATAAACACTATGCATTAAATAATCATGCAAGATAACCATTTTTCTAAAAAATAACCAACAATAAAACAACGGGAAATTACATCAATAGCTCATCGATGCACTTGGACAACGATCTATCTGGGCTTAATTTAGTGTCGGCGAATTGTTTCAGGGACATTGTTCAGCGTTGAACAAATTCAAAACACCGGCGCCAGATATGGCGCGCTTCAAGTAGTGATGGAAAACACTGCTCATGAGTTTCGAAATAAGTATATGTACTTGCTTTTTATTTGTAAAAATTACAACATTGAATGAAGAAATAATTTAATTTAATTCTTAAATTAAAATTAAATCATTGTTATACCATAATGAAAGCCCAATTAATTATTGCTAACAAAAATAGGTACAAGGTCATTATTTCCCTTAACCCTCGCAACCGACGGGTCTGAGTTCATAACTTCGAACCGACGGGGGGGCGGAGATAACACCGCCCCCCCAGAGCTCTCTAAAATCTACGGCAACGTAGCGAGAAGCGGAAAACGGGCGTGGGTAGGCCGTGACTAGAACTAGCGAAATTGCAAAGCATTTTTTTTGATCAGGTCAATATTGAGGTCACCAGAGGGCCTAAAAAAGGTCCAAATTGTCCCATATTTCGAGTAAATTAGCACTGCTTCACATAATCGGCTAGCTTCAGTAATAACATAGCGTAGGTAGCAATTCCGAAAAAAAAACACTTGCTAATGCTCTTGAAAACACTCTTGTCGCCGACATGTGCCTCAGAATTGGATTCGGCTTGCCAAATAGTATAACGGGGCTCCAGGGGTCAGCGAAGGTCAAAAATGGCTTATTTTACTAAAAAAAGTTGTTTGTGTAATAACTTTTTAGAGTTTTAAAGGTAGGAGCAGTCATTTTGCCGCCTCGTGTTTTCACATCACGGCGCATCGAAAAAAAATCGTATGATCTGCTAGGTCAGAACTAAAAAATGACTGACTGGACTGAGGTCAAGTCAAGTCAAGTCAGAATTTTATGTCCAATCCGATGGAGGTTACAAGACGAAACAGAATGGTCGAACCACCCACAACAGTACTCTTCTTACGTAGAAGCTATGAGTTATTGTACAAAACTATATGACCTGTTGGTCACATTGGATTGCCTTAACGAGGTCACGGAAGAAAAAATACCAATATGGCATTCTTCTGCTCTGCTTTTTCCAGAATAGTTGATCAAGGATGAAAACTGACCACATTTAGCCAGGTTTTGATTCGAGTTGGTGCGCATTCCAATTTATCCTATAGCTAGATGGGAGGTTCTCAAAAAGTGACATGATCTCAGGTCAAAGATATAAAAAACCGAGGATTCACAAACTGAGATATCCAAACTTCACACACTGTGGAGTTTATAAAACGGGACTGACTGTGGCTCGCAAGATGTCAAATTACCCAAAACGGTGACGTTGAGGTCAGGTCATGTAATGTGACCTGACGAATTCGTGACTTGGGCAAGTTAGGAGGTAACAATTATGAGAAATTGTGCGGATGATTGCCCCGAACAGGGTATGGCAAAATTTGGCGGCGCACCGCCGTCGTTTTCCGCTTTAGTCCGGAAAAACCTTGGGGCGGATTCCCCGTCGTGCGATTAGAGGACGTGCCCACCTTTAACATGAAGATTTGAGTTGAGATAGCCATTTTGCGTGCTGGGCATTGAAATTATGTATGGTATAAGTTAAAAAACAACCACTGAGGTCGATCACATTGAATGAAATCGAGTTTGATTTGCAATCTGTAATCATCGCTCCAGCCCCCAAGTATGGTGTTGAATGGTGGCCGTGAGCCGATGTCGTGATTCTCTCTTTACTAAATGTTGATTACAGTCGAGCTTGTTTTAGCCTTTAGGCCGTACAGTAGCCACTACACTAGTCCTACTTTATAACAGCGTATGAAGGGTTTGTGCTTTTTTCCCAAATTCCTTCACATGCGTCATCAGCCCAAATATTAAAACTGATTGTTTTATGAAATTGAGCACTGTGGTCGTGAGAAACAAATGTCATAATCGTGTTCAGCAGCGGTTCACTTTCATATTTTTGCACCACAACACGACGACATTGACAACATTTTTTGGAAGGTGGGACAGTCCCTTTTAAAGAGAATGGCAAAATGGTATTTACATTAGAAGCTCATCGATGCGCTTTGACGGCGACCAATTAAGTGTCGGCGATTTGTTGCATGGACCCACGAGGGACGTTGTTATGCTTCTTGAATATTGGCGCACTTGCTTTATTTCTGGGCCTATGACTTGTTTACATATTGGAAACCGGGAAGAACGACGTTGTCAGGGACCTTCATGAAGCACACTAGGAATTTGCTCTTTATTTTTTTTTTCCAAGCTTACAACTTTGAATAAAGGAATAATTTTGTTTAATTCTTAAATTTGAATACCATCATTGTTGAACAATAACGAAAGCCTAAAAAATGTTGTTGCAAATTTAAAGGGTGAATATTCCACTTTAAATTTGCATTGAGATATACAGAGACAAACATGTATGCACCGGTAAAAAGCGTACTCTTGATTTTAGCTCGTGCCTCAATATGCACATGCCGTTTTATTTTTTTTACTTGTAATGCTAGTAGCTGAGAACGTGGCAAAACTTATGAAGACAGAAGCAAGTCCTTTATTTTTTTAAATATTGGAAAAGCGTTTTGTGTGGAAGCCTACATTTCAGGACGTTTTCCAGGATGTCTGGAAACAAGATCTAAAAAAAAAAAAAACGTAACAATGTCGGTTATAAATAAACACTATTTAAAAATCGAATATCGTTATATTCAGCAATGCATGGAAAAACAGATAATGCATGATTACGAGCGAGCGCGAAGCGCGGAGCGAGTCCTCATTGAATATCGGATTTTTCTCACATATAAGCGGCCGCCGACCCGGCCCCGAGCCAGAACCGCGACGTGCTGGTCAGAAGCTTATATCTTTTGAATCCCGCATCCGATTTGACAAGCGGTTTTCGCCATCTGATTACCCCTTGCAATGAACATTTATGATATTGAACATGTTTTTTTCATTGAATGGGTGAGCATGGCGCGTGACAGACGTCCCGCGTCAGGGTGTCAGAAAGTAATTATCCCTCCTGTAGCTGAGAAACGGCTGGACGCTATAAAGCTAAAATTTTTGTGTTGAGGTTGGAGACCCACCACTGGCAATGTTGCTCAGGTCAAACTCTGGATCACACTGCGGCACGTGCGCACGTGCACCGCCCTGTTCCGTCCACGAAAAATTAGCCTACAAACATCGTTGCCCAATACCGGACCTATATCACCCCCCTCGGCAACCAAAAGTCGCAAAAGCACAGGTCAAACACAGATGCGTTTTAGCAGAAACGATCCGCAGTCCGGCGTATGCACTATGTGTCGATCAGCGGCGAGTGGGTACGTGCAAAGTTCCTGGCTATACAAGCGCAAATTCATAGTTTTATGACGTCTTCACAATTTAAATCAGTGCTCAGCACCTATGGGACGTGAAGGATGAAACAAACACCAATCTGTAGACCAATGTACCGTCTCTAAAATGCATGCAAAAATTGAGGTTTAATGCAGTATTCTCGCTGTTAAAATCTGCCGTAATATTTTTATTGACGATTCTATAAACCATTTTCCTTCATTCACTACGCGTAGTTTTAAAACCAAAGGGTGCTAGACGAAATAAAATGATGCAGCTGTAAAGCGCAATAATCCATCTAATACCCACCAAATGAATTTTTGTCTACAAACATGAAGCTTATAATGGCAAAAATAAAAATAACGCTGCAAAACCTATTTAGTTTCAAAGTATCGATTTAGTTCGGATCTATTTTGCGACGTGCAAAACAAAACAGCGAAAATAATTAAAAAGCAATGGTTTTTGCACAAGACGTAGAACCCCGTTGGACGGGTGATAAATTGACGCGGATTTATTCGGACTCGCTCGTCCTTCGCCGTTTAAGGCGTCTTACTTGTATTTGTACAGACACTTCCTCTGTTATTCATTGTGCAGCTTCCTACAGAAGAAGCTCGATGTGCGCCCCCTTCCGTCAGATCAGCTGAGGCAGTCGCACAGTCTGCAGATGGTCGACAGCAGTCTGCAGATGGTCGACAGCTTTGTCGATCATCGCTGAGCATTCAGCCGACTTCTGCGATGATGGCGCGCTTCAGGTCTTCTGGGCTTTTCTTTGTACACACGGCCCTTGAGGTAACCCCACAGAAAGAAGTTCAATGGACTGAGGTCCGGAGAATAGGGTGCCCACGCCACCTCCCCCTTGAGGCTGATCGACCCGTTCGGGGAAGTGTTCTTTCAGCCAGTTCATCGATCCACTGGCCGTGTGAGGAGTGGCTCGTCTTGCTGGATCCATTCTTCTTTAACAGCTGTATCCTTCTTTCTCCCAAGCTCCTCCCAGAACGGCTGTAGAGCAGTGCTGACGTACCGCTCCGCGTTGACCGTAAGAGCCCCTCCCCGTTCATCCTCGAAGAAGAACGGTCCAACCATTCCACGTCTCAAGGCCATCCACGCCGTCACCTTCTGGGAGTGGAGCGCCGAGCGGCCTAGTCAGCACCTTGTCAGGCGCGCTGCATCCCCAGCGAACCGCGTTGCGTGAGTTCACGTGTTCATTAAGCCAGAAATGGGTCTCATCTGTGAACCAAGCACGGTCGAAAACAGCTGGGTGCTCCGCGAATCACTGAGCCATCTTCACACGCCTCCGTTTGTCTTCTGGCGGATCTGGGTCCTGTAAGGATGGAGGTGTACATCCTTTCTCAGAACCCAATTTAGGGATGACCTCTTTAGGCCAAGACTTTGGGCCATATGCCTCACCGACGTTTCCGGGCTTTCTAACATGGACTCTGCCACTTTTCTGAAGACCTTATCTGTCCTTTCGGAACGGGGTCTTCCGCTGTCTTTTTTGCTTTGGTATCCTATTCTCTCTGAACTTGGCAAGCCAGCTAAAGATAATGGTATTGTCTGGCGCCAGGTGGGTTTTGCGGTGGTCCCAACCTTGTTTACAAACAACTTTCGGATGTGAAAGAAAGATTTTGTGAAAATGTAGGCTTCTACACAAAACGCCTTTTCAATGTATCTTAAAGGACTTGTTTCTGTGTTCATCAGTTTTGCTACGTTCTCAGCTATAATTATTACAAGTTTCAAAGAAATTGGCACTAGTATATTGAAGCACGAGCTAAAATTCAAAATAATATATATATATAATATTATATATATATATATATATTAATATATATATATATAATATATATATAGTATATATATATATATATATATATATATATATATATATATATATATATATGTGTGTGTATTTTATGATATATATTATAATATATCACATGTCGACAAATAAACAATATCATTTCATAAATAAGTGCATAGATCACCGTACGGATCAACCATTTTACAAATCCATACCCCCCCCGAAAATCCTGACCAACGATCTCTGTTGTAGTCTGTAGATGCGTTTTATTGTGTACTGGATACTGATGATACTGTACCGACTACTGGTACTAATTCAAATATTGATAATACTAGGTACTTACGTTTTTAAGTGCCACTAATAGATGAAATATGTTAATTAAGCTTATCGGATACATGTGTAGTGTGTATATTTTTTGCAAAATGCCTTATTGCTTTATACAAAAAATGAGGGAAGTGTTGTCTCGCATATTTTGAACACAATAATCAAATTGCCGAGTCTGCTTACTGCTGCATGTGTATTGTGTATGCTTGACGGCTTACCTGCCCAGTCAAAGATGACTGCCTTCACCTTCCCCACATAAACTCGCTTCATGCGGTATTCGGGCTCCATCGCGAAGTTCTGTGAGAAGAAAAAGTTCCGTTATTCATGGCCGCCAACTCGCCGACTGTCATTTAACAGCCGTGTTGCTACATCTGCGTTAATGAGGAATGCTAGAGCTTTTATATCTTAAACAACTTCACAATCTAATATTCAATATTTCAGCTGTATTTATTTATTCAGGGGTGCATGTATGTAAAGCTAAGATAATTTAAATGTGCCCCTATGGTACAAGGTACATTCAAATGCAAATACAACGTTCGATATTACAAAGATGTTGAAGGCTGTTTGATATATACAACTTCTTACATTGCTCAAAGCACATATTTGCTTACGACAACAATAATATAGCATCCATTACGTCACTGATCGTCAGAGGTTTCAGATGGTAGGTATGAAGTAGCAGTGTGACGCAATTATGGACAATGCCATCTGTGCCTCAGGCAGCGGCCAGCCGGCTGTGGGCCGAATCATTAGATTGCAAACCATTAGACTAGCACGGTTCCACGTCAAAACTTCTAATGCAAAACTTTCAGCGTCAAAAACTTAAAGCGAAAACTTCCATAGAAGAAAACTTCAATGCGTCAAAACTTGTAAGTCATAACTTCTAATGAAAAAACTTTCAGGCGACAAAACTTCTAATGAATTAACTTACAATGCCAAAACTTACAAGCGTCACAACTTCCAATGCAAAAACTTATAAACGTCAAAACTTCTGAGCGTCAAAACTTACAATGCCAAAACTTCCAGAAGACAAAACTTCTAAAAAGAAAACTTCCAATGCAAAAACTTCTTCGCGACAAAACTTCTAAAGCAAAAACTTCCAAGCGACAATACTTCCAGCAGTCAAAACTTCTAACGAAAAAAATTCCAAGCGTCAAAACTTCTCAAGCAAAAATTTCCAAGAGTCAAAACTTCCAAAGAAAAAGCTTCCAAGCGTTAAACTTGTAATGAAAAAACTTCTCAGCATCAAAACTTCTAATGAAAAAACTTCCAAGCGTCAAAACTGCAAATGAAAAACTTCTAAGCGCCAAGACTTTTAATGAAAAAACTTAAAAGCGTCAAAACTTCTAATAAAAAACTTGTAAACATCAAAACTTCGAGAAAAACAAACTTACAAGTCAAAACTTTTAATTAAAACTTACCAGCGTCAAAAGTTATAAAATACAAACTTACAAGACAAAACTTCTAACCTAGCCTCACCTAATCTAACCTAACCCGCGCACTGCATGAAGGGGTTCGCGCCGAACACGAACTGCAGGGGGTAATTTCCGCTCCCTGATATTTCGGAAACTATGCTACGTAGCGACAAGCGGAAAAGACCATTAGATATATCGAGACAAGCTCTATCGAAAGTATAACATTTTTTATCTTAGGTCAAGTCAAAATTAGGTTACCAGATTCCCAGAGGTCATCCAATGTCACATTTTCCGGTTTTAGGACTTCGCTCCAGAAACTCCCAAATATCTCAGAAAGTAAGATAGCTAGGAACTGCGAAAACAAGTAATCAAAAGCTCTCGAAAAAGCAATCGCCGTAAGGTCAATAGATAGAAGGCTCCAGAATATCAAAAGTCAAAAAGGCTATGTTTGGCGAAGCTGTTTTCGTGAATAGCATTTCACATAACAAAGATAGGGGATATAATTTTGACGTCATCGTGTTAGTTTCGTCAAGGCACTTTGAAGCATATTAACCTATTCCCTGCGGGGGGGGCAGATTATATCCCCCTGTAGTTTTTCGCCTGCCGCTTCTAAACGGTTACGCCTAGCGTTTTGAAACTTTGAACTTTTCCTAGAATTGAATGACGCGTGTTGTGTCAAAATTTAGAGAGAAAAAAACGGTCCGGTAGAGGTGGCTCCAGGCTCATGTTTTGGGGAGGTCATTTTGAATGCGGTTGTGTCGCGCATACTTCTTTCGTAGTTTGCGGTGGAATAAAAGCGTCAGAAGCTATGTCACTGCTAAATACGTCATATATACCTAAATTATACATATTTTGGGACAGAGGCACCCTCAGGTACATACAGTGGGAGGCGATATTCTCCATCAATTAAGGCCGAACTTCAAATCAGTAAGATTATAAAAGGCGTTCCGCACATGATGCCCCCCGCGTTATTTACCTGGATCCGCCTATGTGCAATATATTTTATTTTACAAATTACAGTAACAAAGCCCACATGTGTCGTTTCTATCGTACCAAACAATCATGAACAGCATATATTCATTATCAGAAAATCAGACCATTTTTCATCCCTGAGTACGCCTATGAATTTTAATTTTGGTACTTGTCCCTTTTATATACTGAAGCCCATTACATTGGAAGCTCAAAAACGATTCGGGCATGAAAATCAGTTGAATCACATGGCCGCAATGACCTTTCAAAAAACATTTTCGTATTTTTTGCCCCCTGACCCACAATTTTGGAACAAAAACACAATTTCGGGTTTGAAAAAGATCTTCTCACGACGAATCGAATGGCGTTTGTCCTATCAAAATCGGCCGAGCGGTTCTCGAGATATCTGGGGGGCAGAATTTGCCCCCCGCAGGTTAACGTTATTCTGGCGTTATTCTGGTTAAGGGGAGCGATCTGGCGCAGGGGCAGGATTCCTGTCTTCTGTGCCGGTGACCCGGGTCAATGTCCCTGGCGTCCCCTAAACAGTCGCCCGGCCCCCATTAATAACCCTCGAACAGGGTGAGAGTTCCAGCACTATGATCCCAAGAGGATGCGGTGCTTGGTCCACAAACCAAAACCAATTATTCTGGCCGCCCGCAGGGAAAAGGGTTAATGGTGACCTGTTTAGGTCAACTTATAAATTTGAACACAGGTCAAGGTCATTTGGTGACCCAGGTAGGACTTGTTGGATATATGGCAACGCGGCGGCTCGACGAGACAAACATGTTGGTGTCATCTGATCGTCTCTATCTGTATTCTATCAATAGTTACTAGAAAAACAATGCTGATGACCTCAGATGACCTTGCGGAGATCACTGAGCAACAATTGCACCTGGGTCATCAATCATAAGCTAAAATAAAATGATTCGGAAAGAATGGGCCTGATCCAATGCGAATTATCGGAAAAGGAAGCAATTGCATATTTTCCCGTTCACTTATGAGGTCAGGAATTGACTTGACCTTCGGTTACCGATACGAAAAATCCGAGATAAACGAATTGTAGGTACTGATAACCTTATCAACTCCTGCAAGCTTCAACTCTTTCGGGAAAAGACTGTGGCTTTGGCACGACTACAAACATGTTTGGAGGAAAAGTCACTTAACGTGACCTTGTGACCTGATCTGAGATTATATAAAGTCAAAACTTTCACAAAGTGTTGGCAATTTATCCTCAAACAGATGTACTTAATTTGGCGGCGCTGCGCGGCGCCGTTTTCCGCTACGTCTGAAAAACCTGAGAGGGAGGAAATCCTTCCCCCCTGCAGTGCGCGGGTTAACCTTTTGGGATGGGAAGTTTTTTCATTGGAAGTTTTGTCGTGAAGAAGGTTTTGCTTTGGAAGTTTTTGCTTTGGAAGTTATTTCATTGGAAGTTTTGTCGCGAAGAAGTTTTTGCTTCGGAAGTTTTGACGGTTGGAAGCTTTGTCGTTCGTAATTTTTACCATTATAAGTTTTGTCGCTTATAAATTTTGGAATTGGAAGTAATTTCATTGGAAGTTTTGTCGCGAAGAAGTTTTGACGTTTGGAAGTTTTGTAGCTTAGAAGTTCTTGCTTTGGAAGTTATGACCGAATAAGTTTTGCCACTAGAAGTTTTTCCATTGGCAGTTTTGACGCGTGGATGTTTTGACTGGGATGTTCTGTCGTAAGAAGTAATTCCTCAGTTTTGTCGGCACACCCCATTGACCTGACATGTGACCTTATTTAAATAAATAAAAATTATGGTATGCATTAGATTCGTCTCAATGAGAGCCTTCGATTTCCGCCTTGCGCGTCTCGCTGTGGTCATTGGTTCGGAAGATACGACCCTCTCCAGCACCGCGCTTTCGGCAAGAAACCCCAGCGCCGCGCGGGTTAAGCATACGAACCTATCAGATGTTTGGACATTCCTAGGTGATGACGTCACCTAAGTCCTGACCCGTGGCCTTTACACATGAGCCAATGGGTAATTAGTATTACGGTATTCTGAGATGGCACCCTGAAGATCCTACTGGAAAAATGTTGGCTTGCCGTACCTTTATGGATTGGTGGAGATGTGCTGATTCAAAGAACGGGTCAGTTTGGTCATACCATGCATCCTCATTAATACAACCTTGGTGATACAGCATAGTATATATATAGGCTTCAGTATCAGTGACGTCATGATCTGCCTAACCTCATGTTCTAGTAACCTTGTACGAACCTTTGCATACGACCTTTATCACTTACGAACTTTTCACTATACGAACCGTTTCCAGCGCGAACCATTGCTTACGAACTTTTTCCATTACAAACCTTTTCCTTTACGAACTTTATTATACGAGCCTGTTGCATACGAACTTTATCCGTTACAAACTTTTATTGTATACGAACCTTATCCTATGCGAACATTTTCCATTACGAACTTTGACCGTTACGAACTTTATCTCATACGTACATTATCCGATACGAACCTTTGCTTACGAGCCTTCTTCATTACAAACCTTTTCCTATACGAACTTCAGCATACGAACCTGCTGCATACAAACTTTATCCGTTACGAACCTTATCCGATACGAACCTTTTCCGTTACGAACCTTGTCCAATTCGAACCTTTGCTTACGAACCTTTTCCTTTACGAACTTCAGCATACGAACCTGTTGCATACGAACTTTATCCGTTACGAACTTTTTGAATACGAACCTTATCCAATACGAACCTTTGCTTACAAACCTTTTCCATTACGTATGTCGCGTCGATTACGACGATCGACCTCAGCAAAGCCTTCGACAATGTTGATCATAGCCTCCTTCTCACTTATCTTATTTATTGTGGTACACACCTCATTATATTGACAATTATCATATAACAAAGGAATCGATTATCGAAGCAAGCCAAGTTGAAGAGGCATGACCTTTTTTAGTCATCGCCACCGGAGGCCCATTGAAAATGTATATGAAAAAAATATGCTCACACGCTGCCCAGCCGATAACAGACAGTCGGAGTCGGAGTCAGCAAAATTCTACCGACTCCGACCAAAATCACAGACTCCGACCGACTCCGACTCGGACCCCGCAGCCCAGTCCAGAACACCCCATTGGATACGCCCTTGGGACGATGGCGCACATCAGGGTAACAAACTGCGAGCTCAGCACGCCGTCGTGATAAGAGTGCCGGGGGCGTCGACTGCTGCTCACCGGTGTGTCGTGCCGGACTGCAGAGCTGAGGAGCAGACTGGTCACCGGTGTGTCGTGCCGGACTGCAGAGCTGAGGAGCCGACTGGTCACCGGTGTGTCGTGCCGGACGCAGAGCTGAGGAGCCGACTGGCACCGGTGTGTTCGTGCCGGGACTGACTCGAGGCAGTGACGCGCCACCCGGCAACTCAGGGGTTTACTGGGAAGGCACGGTGGCGCTCCCCCCCCCCTCAGCTCTGGGCAGGCGCGGGCGGCGCCCCCCCCCCTCCGCTGACATAAAACAGGCATAAAATACGTCGGCCGTTCGGACCGGGCTGGTTTCGGTTGATCCAGGGACGGAGGCCGTGTTCAACCTTTGTCTCATGCCGTATCGTGGCGTTTGACGCTGTTTTTATACCAATGGAAGGTCAATAGCAAAATCAAATGCTAGTTCATAGCGGTGATGGCGAGATGGCGAGAGGCAGTGTTAAAGGCAAATCATGACTTTTTTATCCTTTTTTAGAATTACCTCATGCCACGTGTTAAAGGGAATGTTTCACTTCTCTGAAAGTTGTCCAATGTACGCCGCTTGAGGTGCAAAATATGATAATTGCTGCCGAACAGATTTATGACATTTTTCCACAAACAGTGCTCAATTTCATGAAAAACTAGTTTTAAGGTATTTGGGCTGATGACGTATATGAAGGAATTTTTTGGAATAGAACAAACCTTCACGCTGCAATATGTATGACTAGTGTATGGTAATGATAGCAATGTAAAACAAGTCTACTTTCAATCAACATTTGATAAAAAAAGGGATGACGACATCGCTTTAAGCGGCTATTCAAATACACTAGGGGCTTATTTTTGGCAGATGTCAAAACCAAACTCAAATTTACTTTCGATTTAGACCTCTGTGGGTGTTTTAACTTCTACAATACTTAATTTCAATGGAAATTCCAACAACTTGGCCATCTCAACTCAAATATTATGTTAATGTGAAACATTCCCTTTAAGTGTTAAATTGATCGAGTCTCAAGTTAAAAGTGAAATAACAACTTTTACATATTTCGAAAGTTAAAGGGAAATAATCACATTTTCCCACACAAATGGAGTTATGACTTGAAATCGATAGACGAGGCAAAAGTATATTGTAAATTCATCACATTTTGCATACAAATATTCTACTGAAATATATTTCAAGTTTCAGTCGATAAGCGTTCCGCACTTTCAATGACCGGTACTTGCAACCTGCTTGCAAGTACTTTTGGATCTCATCAAACTGCGGGCTTTTCCCGTATTATTTTCTTACGCAATGAAATGGAAAATATATTTAGAATCCTGCTTGTTTCGATAATATGACCGGCGATCCTATACATTTGATAGCCATTGAATAAACAAGGAAATCAAATTAGCCGTTTAACTTGGCCCCTATGGGGGCCTAGTTGTACTAGTTTTGAAATTGTTTAATAAATTTTCAGCAATACAAGCTTTGTATAACTTTATATCTGGCTGTATACAACACTATGGTTTATATTATCATTGAAAGAAATCATTGCCATCCAAAACACTCGACAAACAATTAAACACTGGCAATTCAGACGGAAAAATCAACTTGGCAACAACGACGACCTTTTTATTGTCAGCGATTTATTTCAGGGACATTGTCCAGCGTCGAACAAGTTTGAAACACCGGCGCCAGGTATGGTGTGATTAAATAGTGATGGGAAAACACTGCTCATGAGTTTCGAAATAAGTACATATTTTTTTCGAAATAAGTATATCTACTTACTTTTAATTTGTAAAAACTTACAACATTAAATAAGGGAATAATTGTATTAAATTCTTAAATTAAAATTAAACCATTGTTATACCATAACGGAAGCCTAAAAAATTGTTGCTAACAAAAAAGGTGATTATTTCCCTTTAAGTTTTGGGAAGTTAAAAGAATGCACCAAAGGCGATGTCAATCGAGTGAACGGAAGGACTTATATTAATCTAATAATTCATGTTTTAAAACTCATTTTAAACTTAAAAAAAAAACGTTCCCCAGTCGTCAGGCTGTGGGTGACTGTCCCCTCCAGTTTGGAGACGTAAATCCATACTTTGTTCGGAATTATTGCAGTTTTCAATATCGCAAAAAGGCAATGTAGATCAGTGCAGTGCAACGGGAGAATGGAAGGATCCGGACGATGTTTTCCGGACGGCAGGAATTTAAATGGAATTTCGGTAGTGCTGACAAAATGAGGCATATTATAACATTAAAGGGACACTGTCCACTCAAAGTAAAATTTTATATGTTAAAGAACAGCCGAATTTGATAAGCCACCATGAAGTCCTTTTTTTTATTCGCGCCCAGTCGCCCAATATCGCCGTTCAAAGTTCAGTTTTCTTCCAGCAAATGAGGTTGACGAGTCCGCCACCACTACGTACTAAAATAAATTAATTGCAGCCTTGTGCATCTATGGAAATTATTGAAATTTTTGGCTTAAGCATTCTACCCAAATTTGTAATGTCAGAAAATATATCATGTCTTATTATGCCTGATTTCATTCAATAATAGGCATGAAGGAAAGTTAGGTTACGATTTGCACAGAAAGTTTTTTTTTAACTTTTACGAAGGGATTTTGATTTCCCAGCATTAATGATTTTTTTCCAATCGAGGTTTTTTGGCATAGGATTGTTTACATTGTTTTAAGGTACTCTCTGAACATTCGCACTGTTTACATCGCACTAAATATATTTCGCGAAATTATTTCCACGGAATTTATTTCTACATTTTCGGCCGTAATTTCCCTAGATTTGAGGTAGCGTCATTCCACTTATTCGGATCTACTTCTTTACGCGTGCAGTGTGCTGCATCGAGTGATGAAAAAATCCAGGGGCGGTGCAACGGATAGAGGGGTCAGGGGTCTCTGGCCACAGTCCTGAAGTTTCGGGGAAAACATGATTTTTGCCCCCTCCCATACATTTTGTCCAACTCCAAGAAGTTAGTTTCTATTTGTCTTTTTGGGCTGAAAAATACTGACGGCCCCGTGCGTGCCCCCAGCCAGCCTAAAAGGATCTTCCCTTAAGCCGCACAGAAGGCCCTCAGTCGGCCTGAGGGGGTCCTCAGAAGGCCCCAGGCATAAAAATGGGCCTGCTCGACGCTCTTTGCGACTATTTAGAGGGCTCTGCAAATTAAAGTGGACTGAATCCGATGAGATACCAACCATTTCGCGCCATTGTTTCGAAAAGGGCTCTTTGGCCGAACGGGCCCCTGGGTTTCTTCCTCTTCCCCAACCCCATCCGTCGCCACTGAATAATCCGTATGTGTATTTTCGTCATGTGATACTGTGATACAGCTTTGAAAATCAGTTGTAGGCATGCGCTTTTCCATAGTTTGGTTCTGTTTGTTTTCTGTTTCGACAACTGGAAAACTGCTTTGTTGATGTGCGTTTTTATTGAGTTTTATTGACAAATCACACAGGTGCGGCACAATAAAGCGTTGGCGTGGGTGATTTGGCGTCTAGCCACCACCCACGAAGACGATGGCGCTCGCATCCTCAGGGGTGACGATTTCCGGAGCATCTTCTTTTTCTGATGATTTGGGTTTAGGGGCGCCGCAGCTACTGGCTATGTGGCACCCATCGCATCTTTTTCTGCAAAAAATACAGACAAGAGTCATTAGAAACAAAGAAAGAGAACAGGAGACAGGAGACAGGAGGGACACGATACACGAGACACGAGAGACAATTAATGCTGAATTTAAGCTGTTTATCAATTAACCTGGTTTTAACCTGATTGAATGAAGAAAAGCCAATGGCTTGCATAAANTCTTCTTTTTCTGATGATGATTTGGGCTTAGGGGCGCCGCAGCTACTGGCTATGTGGCACCCATCGTATTTTTTTTCTGAAAAAAGACAAACAAGAGTCAGTGGAAACAAAGAAAGAGAACAGGAGACAGGAGAAGACATGAGAAGACAGGAGAATACGACAGGAGAAGACGGCAGGAGAAGACGGCAGGAGAAGACGACAGGAGAAGACGACATGAGAAGACGACAGGAGAAGACGACAGGAGAAGACGACAGGAGAAGACAGGAGACCCCGAGACCTGAAGACCCCGAAGAAGAGACAAATTAAATGGCTGGAATTAAAAGCTTGTTGTTTCAATTTAACCTGTTTTACAAATCTTGTAATTTTCAACCACTGTTGAGGTAATGTAACATTGCTCTAATTATTATCATAACCTTATCCTCATTATGCCAAACAAATGTTTTTAAAAAAAACTAAAGTTCAAATTAATGAGTGTTTCGGCTTGCCCTGTTGATGTTGTGGTTGGTTTGTTGGCTTGTTGATGGCGGGGCTTGTTGATGGCTGAAGAAGGCGCAAGCCGAAAGTTCTCATTAATTTGACTTTGGTTTTAAAAAAACATTTTTCGGCATAATGAGGATAAGGTTATCGATTATAATTATAGCAATCACCTGGTTTTAACCTGATTGAATAAAGAAAAGCCAATGGCTTGCATGCATTCGATTTGAGTAGGCGTTTTCCAACCCTGGGACTTTGAATAGCTCATTCTGTCCCCAAGGTAGATACACATAATTGTTCTTTGTGGGTTAGGGCGTATAGCTGCTTGGCACAGACTATTATATAGTTCAGTGGCACAGACACATCAGAATACCTTACTTTTATGAGCTATCAGCTGTGTAAGGCCTTTATCCAGGTGTTAACACATTTTCAGAAAGACCTTCCGGCTCCCTGTGTTAACAGATCACAACACAATCATAACTTTCAGTCTTCAAGCCGCTTGCAAGTTTCATTACCCCACTTATACTTCTGATCTCATTATATTAAAACCAAAGCAAAGTGCAGCTAACACAGCGCCTTCGAAAAACGAAATATCAAGCTCGTCCGGACCAAGGTCTGTGTCCGGACAACACTCTACTTCAACTTGTTTACAAATACGGAAATGTCTGAACTGCGCTAAATTTGGCAATCAATCGCTGCCACATTATCTAGAGGTGTGTGTAAATCGTAAACCGTTTTTATATTATTATGAAAAATGAAATAAATTAATTATATATTTTGTATTTGTGCTGCTTTGGTGAGCATAAGAGTAAGATGAAAACTAATATTGAGTCTCTAAGACTTGTTTTAGCATGTTTTTGCGATATCATCCGGAAGAAGCAGTGTCCCTTTAATTTGTAGCTCCTGCAGCGATGCGCTTAATCCGAGAAGTAGTTGAGCCGTCCGGCCGTTTGCTATTTTCGCGTGACGTCATAGTCTCTTTACGTCACCCCCGTGATTAAACTGACTCCCGGGCCGACGGCGGCGGCGCCGGGACAGTCGGTGCAGTTGTCGGATAGCCACCAGACAGGAGGCGCTCCCAGCCCAGCCCAGTCCGCCGACAGCACCACCTATCCGCCCCTGAGGCGCCTCGAAAGGTGAGACACGCCGCACAGGCTGGCAGCAATAAAGACAGGTGTTCATGTGGCAACGACAGTCCTCGAATGTGTTGCGTTACGCCATGTGCTGCTCTTGGTAAATACGTTATTGTGTGCGGTTAGGTAATTGGGAATTGAGTACTCATAAACATAGTTGTGGGAACGGGGTAAAGTGGCTGGGACATAGCCCTCAGCAATTTTCTGACTTTGGGGCCAGCAATGATAACTGATCCCCAATCACACTTTTGAACGATTTATCAGCCTTTGATCACTGGTTCTGTTCCAATATTAATGTCTTCAAGCTGCAAAATAAGAATTATATTTCAACCCGGCAATACTATAACCAATAAGTGTAAGAATTGTGGACCAGAGATGCCAAGGTCACACTTTTTTACTGGGGGCTCAACAATATAAACTGCTCCCTACTTTTGTGCCATTTATAATTATTCGATCACTGATATTGGTTCGAAATGAATCAGGGCGTATTTTGAGGATATTCCACTTTGTTCTAAACTAATAAAAGGGTAACAGGGCCGGCCCCTGCTGTCGAAAAGGTCACCCAAGGTGGGCTGAAAAGAGCATTTTGTGTCAGTGGCGGGTCTAACAAATTGCTTTTGTGGGGGAGGAACTTCGCCCCCCGCAAAGGTAGTCACAAGCAGTGGCGACTTTAAAAATCTGTCAAGGGGAGAAGCCCTCAAGAGTAAACCACAAACCCTGTATGAGGGCGCGGTCAGGGAAAAGTTATTGGGCGGGGAGGGGAGCGTCAGCTGAAAGTTGCTGAACGTCGTCGGAGAGTAAATAATGATGAGATTTGCAAGTCATCTACGTACCGATTGTATGGTTTTGGAAGGGCAATAGCTTGTCCGATTTGCCCAGCCGTAGGTTTGCCGCTGCTTTGTGCACGGGCGGACTCAGAATCACAGAGAAGTTGATTTAGGGGCCAAAACCAGCAAATTCGGCTAAAATTAAATAACCTCATCAGAGTTTGCTTTCTTTTTGCATTAGCCCGTGCATTGCAGGGGGTTCGCGCCAAACACAAACTGCAGGGGGAGAGTGACTTTCGCCACCCATCGCTTTATTTAAAAGCGATGGGTGGCATCACTCCTCCCCTGCATTGATGGCACTTAGGAATCCCCTAATCGTGTTTAGAGACCGTCAATCGAAATCATATCCTAAAGGTGTTTTTTTTTACAATCGGGGCCATGACCCCCAATATGACCAAAATCAGAAGAAAATACAACATTTTCTGCTTTTATTCAAGGCTAGGCATTTTTTGTTTTTGTTTTTTTAATTTAGGCATTTAAGGATATAAACTCGCGCACTGCAGAGTGTTGATTTCCGCCTCACCCCCTCAGGTTTCTCAGGAGAAGAGTAAAAATGGCTGCGCGCAGCGCCGCCGAATTTCAGACAGCTATTTGGGCATCAATTACCCACATTTTTTCAAGTTTTGACTTTAGGTCAACTTAGGTTAGGTCACAAGGTCACGTCAAGCGACCTTACGTCCAAAATTGCTTGTGGTCGTGCCAAAGCCACAGTCTTTTTGTAAAATATTTTAAACTTGCATGCTTTCATAAAGTTATCAGCTTCTTTTAATCGTCTGTCTCGGAATTTTCGTATCGGTGACCCTCAGGTCAATTTCCTGACCAACCCTTCATAAGTGAATGAGACAATATACAAATACTTCCAATGGGGTTTGGGACAATTTTGTAAGGTACCAATGTCTTGGGTCCATAAAAACAAGAACACTTTGTATCATGTAAATTTAAACAAAAGTTAATACAAATTCAAAATGAGCTCAGAAATATATAAGTAAACTTTTTGATCGACCTTCTCCTTGAAATAAACAATCTAAAAATTAAAAATTAAACAGTTGTTACATTTGCATTCGGGCACAGCCATTCCTCAGATGTATTTGCAGAAAACACAGCACTCACATGCAATAATAAAATATTTCGACAGCTCGTGAAGTTCGATTGGATAATCCTCGTACAGTCACAGTGAAAATGAAACCAAATTAACCCGCGCGTTACTGGGGTATATTCTGTAATGCGAGTTACTGGGGGGGGGGGATATTTATAACTCCCCCTCTGATCTCCGAAACAACTAGACCGATCTGAAAAATTTGAACAGCATTCGATAGCCCTATCAAATTTGTCAAGGGAAACCTAATATTGTTATCCTCAGGGTCACCGATGACGTTACAGGTCACGTCAAAGAAAAAATGTTTGACCGTGCCATCAAAGTCCGGTGGTCGGCATTGTCGCGCAAAATGCGATTAATTAACGCATAATAAGTTGGTAAATCGTTATGATTCGTGCATCTGACCTTCTTATACCATTCTTCAGCCCATTTTTCGACCTTGAGTCAGGTCAAGGTCACCGAGGTCACAAGGTCAAACTGAAGATACCGGCTCTTTAGGAGTTGTAACACATGTTATGGGTTCGTTTATCGTTAGAACGCGAAAAATTACCTAAAAACATTTTTTTTTCCCATACAACTGTGAAGAAAAAAACAAAAAACGAAAATGCACTTTTTGCTTTATTGTTATCAAGTAAGGTGGGTCTAATTTTGTCTTTGAAAGGCTGTCACTCAGTCATTTTGGAAGATATTGACTTCAAACTTGCTACACACATTCATTGGGATCAACTCAATTACATTTTTTTTTGAAAATTCGAACTTTTTTTGCAAATTTTCAAAAAAAAAATTGCCTTTGGATTTCTCAAAATTTTGACTTGCATTTTTTTTCTCAAAAATCCGAGATAGCAGTCTGATAGCCCAACTTATTACCTTACTTTTTGTGTATGAGAATTGAGGTTAACTTTAAAACTGTACATTTGGCAGCGTTTCCCGCAAATCATCATTTTTCAACAAAAAACGCAGAACATGACGTCACTCTGACTTTATTTCCGGTTGACCTATAATAGCCTTATCTTTTCCCATCAGGCAGAATGTGTCAAATTGATCCGGGACAAGGTACTGGAAGTTTGGTCACGATACCTATATGGTTTAGGAGATATTTCAGAATAACGGGAGGGGGGGCTATAAATAGCCCCCCCCCCAGTAACTCGCGGGTTAACTCCTGTTGGTGATCATTTTGAAACTTGTCACAGGGGCGTCACTAAAGCTAACGAAAGTACTAATCCACCTTTGGAAATCAGAATCTTAATGAGAACGAGAGACCATCCAGATGGTAAAATTTCCGAATCGCTGCTGATCAGAGAAAGAAGCAAGTTTTGAATGAGCAAATTTCTTCATGGCGTCTTATTTCGGGGTAGATATGTGGATGTATGAGGGACGAGGGTTCGCCATATAGTGTGTGACCTTGTGTGGCATTGTTATCGCGTACCGTATTTTATTTAGAATGAGTATATTTAGAAGTGACAGTTTAGGTGTTGATACAGATATAGTAAATTGACGATATTTGTCTATATATTTATAAATTTTAATTGGTTGTATGAGTGGCATTAGTGTGAACTGTTATTGTACGAGGATTATCCAATCGAACTTCACGAGCTGTCGAAATATTTTATTATTGTATATCAGTGTTGTGTTTTCTGCAAATACATCTGAGGAAGGGCTGTGCCCGAATGCAAATGTAACAACTGTTTAATTTTTAATCTTTAGATTGTTTATTTCAAGGAGAAGGACGATCAAAATGTTTACTTATATATTAAATATGCTCCATGCTAAAGCACTACGTGATATTCCTGAATTTAATAGAGCTCAGAAATGATTAAAAACAAACCCAATTAAGGTCCTGTCCTTGTAGTTAAAACGTCACGAAAACAAACCAAAATTATGACCGAAAATGGCGCTGATGCAACATCTTCTGCGCGGCGGTAAAACGTTAACCCGCGCACTGCAGGGAGGGGGGGGGGGGTTAATTTCCGCCCCTCAGGTTTCTCAGGAGTACGAAAAAATGGCGGTAGCGCAGCGCAGCAAAAATTCGTACCAACCTATTGGGGCATTAATTACCCCGCACTTGGAAAGTTTTGGAACTTGAGGTCATTCCAGATGCGGTCAACAAGCTCATGTCAGTGACCTTACCTCAAAATGTTTGTGTTCGTGCAAAGCCACAGTCTTTTCCAGACAGGTTTGAAAACTTGCAGATTGCATACTGATAACAGTACCCCTACAAAATCAATTCAATCTCGGATTTTTTCGTACGGTGAGTAACAGGTTCAGGTCAATTTCCTGACTCTTCATTATAAGTGAATGGAAAAATAAACAAATGCTTTCCTATTATAAGATAATGTGTGGGATCAGATAATTCTTTCAGAAATCATGTATATTTTAAGCTTAATTCTGGATGATCAATGGTGAAAATCTTGCTCAGTGAACTTCTAACAAGTCATCTGAGATCCATATGAGGTTCATCAGCAATAATTTGCTAATAACTCTTCATAGAAAGAGATAGAGACGAGCAGTTTGACACTACTAAAGTTCGTCTCGTCTTGCCGCGTTGCCCCATATGAAACATGACCTACCTGGGTCACCAAATGACCTTGACCTGAGGTCAAATTTTGAAGTTGACCTTACCAGGTTACCGTGTATATATCGAAGCAAATCGATGAGACAAACACGATGGTGTCAATATTATTTCCCTATCTTTGTTAGGTCAAGTGCTATTCACGAAAAACTGTTTTGCTAGAAATAACCTTTTTGACCTTTCATGACCTCTGGAGCCTTAACTATTGACCTGAGGACAACTTTGAGGACATACATGCGATTGAAAATTTGAATAGCTATCTATTGCTTCTTTAATCGTTTGGTTCTTCTATCATAGTTTCCGAGATAATCGGGGGTTTCTGAAAAAGAGTCCTAAAACCGGAAAATCTGACCTTTGGTGACCACTGGTGATCACAATCGTGACCTGATCTAAGAAAAGACTGAAATATTTTCGATAGAGCTTGTCTAGAGATATCTAATGCCGTTTTCTGCTTGTCGCTACGTTGCGTAGTTTTCGAGATCTCACGGGGGGGGCGGAAATCAACCCCCCTGCAGTTCGTGTTCGGCGCGAACCCACTGCAGTGCGCGGGTTAATCCACTATGCAGACCAAAGGGTGGCTATGCCGCTGTGACCCCATTGGCTGAGTTGTCTAATGACGGCGGCCATATTGGTAATAACACGAGCAGTCGGCGGTCTGTGTTAAAGAATAGGGGGCGGGCACCCAGGCTGACATTTTACAATATATTGAGTGAACTAATAGCGTTAGCGCAAAATGACTACCACCAGAATGTTTCAAATTGAATGCAGAGTAATTATAGGCGAAAATATTTTTTACGTGCAAAAACAAATAAAAAATAAAAAGTCCTAGAATCATTCTGCCAGAGGTGAAAAAAGTTCCGACGCGCCAACGCACGTCGGTGTCAGCCGATTGGGTACTGTGAGTTAGCAAAACGCTCTTGGTGATAACTACGCACCCCAAACTAAGGCTTTGATGGGCGCAAGAACATGACATGTTCCCAGTAATTTTCAATTTGGCGCATCATTAGAATATCAGCGTAAAATATCATACATATACACTGTCAAAAATAGTGTCTGGATTTCAACATTACAGGGGCGGCGCTGGGCCCTTGAGACTAGGTAGGCAAAGCAGCATTATCATACAAAACATCGATGATAATAATACTTCACATCTCATATCGATAATATTTCATAGCATAGGCGCTTCGATAATGCTTCATAATATAGGTGGCTAGAAGCTGCAGTTTCCAACCCATCTCCAACGCTAACCAACCCATCTTCCACACATAGCTATGACGTTTGTATACGGCCTCGGCTATAGCAGTAGGTATAGCACTTCTAATTTAACGAATTTCTCCGGGAGGAAGGCTCCGTACGCAAAAAGGCGCGTGAACTGAGCCGGGGGATGACACGGATTCTTGCTGTGGTTGCAGCGCGGAAGTACAGTCGTTTTTCTAGAATGATGACTCATTCAAAGTGTTTTTTGAAATAATAATTGAACCCCTATGTAGCAAGCTAGTGCGGGCCTAAAATAACAGTTGGTATTGCAGTCATATTTATTTTTTGAAGTTATTGCGCTTGAAAAAGTTGTCTTCTTGTCTATTTTCTAGTCTATTTGCCGCCCTTACAGCTATTATTTACCAGCAGGTGTCTTTAGATTTATACACAGCCTGGTCGAGAATCTAGTAGGACGAGGTAAGCAAGCTTAGGCAAGGTTTTTCTTACATTTGTGCTTAATTTATGGTTTCGAAGAAAACTTTATTGGATAATTTTGGAAATTTGCTCGAAAATATTGCAAAGAATCATATAAAACAAAGACAACACAAATGAAAAGAAGGGAGATAAATACCGGCATCGGGAGATGGATACCGGACTGGTGTGGCGTGGACAATTATATTAGGAACCAGATCTGCGACTGGCCGGTCTCGTGCCAACCAGTGCACGAGCGCCCGACCCAGATTACTCAAGAGCGTGTCGCTGCAACGCAGCCCGGTTATGCGTGCCAACTACCACGACAGGAGATCTGGGCCGGCGCAGTGCACGTCACGTGTTGGCATCGAGTAGCGGTTCCAGCCGACCCAGATCCTTACTATATAACGCGCGGTCTCCTAATGTTTAATACACTCTTCTTCCATCGACGCTACTGTGTGTATCGAACCACCACGCCGGACGGGCTCTGAAATGCTCTCCGACACTGGGTAGGTAGGCACCTTGCCTACATGGGAGAACCGCCCCTGCAACATCACAAATATTCTGTCAAATGTTGAGTGTTTTAATTTAGTGGCAGCGTTCCTCAAGGCAGAGTTATAGAAGTGAAGAAAACTCGGCGACATTGCCTCTGCCCCATGACTAGCATAATGATCCGCCCCATGATCCGCGTTGTGAGCAGGTCGGTGAGTTAGGTGAGACTGCGATAATTGTGGCGCAATTTGTGGCAGTAGCTAAGGCCATATATAGTAAGTAGACTCATCCGGCGATTTTACAGAATCGGGTCGTCAGAGCGTGACGTCATTTGGATCCATTGGCCTCCTCCGCCATTGCAGCTAATGCTGTTTTCGGAGAAATAAGTGCCGTCTAGCTTAACAAATAAAAAGGTTACGAAGAAAATAAAAATAGTTTTCGAAAGCTCGTAAGAATAAAAAAACGGGTCTATCGATTATCTTGGGATCAGTTCAATATAAACATCACTAGAGAACATTAAAGGTCAAGCACCGACCGTTGGTTAGAATCACACCGAGTCGCCCGAGCGTGCACCGCCGGCAGGTGGCGGCACCTCGCGGAGCGAGGATGAGATGGCGTCTCTGACCGCTGCGTATAGGTGGCCGGCGCAGTGGCGGCGGACCGACCAGACGGACCGGAGTGGGCGGGTTCTCGTGTTGGTCATGGCCACAAGCGGAACTTTATTAAATCGGTCGGGGGACCCTAATGTTAATTATATAGATTTTAACCCCATTCTTACCAACTTCATAGGCCTTATGTTAAAATTTTGAATCATTGGGGGGGGGG
>VOPJ01015352.1:88563-118909 GCA_014673585.1 Semibalanus balanoides
TGACAACAAAGTGAATTGTTTAAGATTAAGCTGACCGAAAAGTGTCCAAAATTTATAAGCCTGACCGACCGATTACCGAATCGGTTACACAATTTTTTTCGGATTAATATAAGGCCTTCCTTTCACTCGATTAACATTTGTCACATAAATATTCTTAACATGTATACAATATGTAGGCTTAAAATTGATACAAGTGAAATAGAAAAGGTAAAAAACTCAGCACAAGAAAATTAAGCGTCTTTTTTGTGGGGGGGGGGGGTATATTTAGGACAGGACTAAAAACTTTTCGTCAGAAAGTGTACCCAGTAACTTTGAGATGGTGGTTACGCCCCTGTCCCCTTGCTCATAATGGACTCGCCTCCAGCGAATCGTGTCTAGCGCATTATTGCGCCATGCGAAGGCAGACCTGTGATCCATGACGCTGCCAGATTGAGCAACCATTATGGCGATATGCTTAACTGAACGAACGGACTCTAGACGCATAGGTATGTTCTATAGAAACGAACAATTTTGTATCATAATCTTGTAAAGAGCTCATTTCATGTTTCCATAACTCTTGAATAATGATAATATCGCCTAAATCAGTAACTTATTTTGCTTGGAATATATCGTATACTAAAACTTTCATATTAAAACATTTCAAAACATCTTAAGATGTTTTAAAACATTTCGCGCAACATAATCCATCGTGAAAACGAAAACGAAACGAAAAAATTATGCGTTTGTTCAATGCCTTTCATATATGTTTATCTATTCAAAATGTATGAGAGGTTCTGATACTATTATTGATACTACTTGACGCTTGCGAATATGTATACTAGAGTTCGACATGGCTGCACTTTTCCTTGGCCTAGCCGCCCCGCAGCCATGGCATCACAGCCACAGCCAGCCACAGCTACTCCCAAATATAAATGGCTGGCCGTTGGCCAGCCGTGATGATTTTTGTGAATTCATATTATGTGTTTATTTCCAGACTTCTGTTATGACAACATGCCAAGGCTTCTCTTAACCATGATTGGTTTGGTAAGATTGATGCAAAAACAAATCACAGGTAGACTATGCAGCCACAGCCGTAGCCACAGCTGCCATGATCTAGAGATTTTCCAGTCCTGCCCACCCCATTAGCCATGGGGTTCGGCCAGCCATGGGGATAGCCGCCCCATGTAGAACTCTAATGTATACCAAACCGTTTCGTTTAGCTGTCCATGGTCATTGGTCACTACAGGCATGGATGTCGAAAGTGGGGGGAGAGATTGGAGGGGGAGGGGTGGCGTCCTCTGATAAACTCGAATAGTAGCATAAGGCCTTTGGACGTTGCATTAAATAAAATCGACTAAGATTGCTCACGTCTCCCCAGCCATCGGAAAGTGGCGGCGCCATTGACCACATGTTTCGGTCTTTGATCACTCCACTGCTAAATTGCACCCATCATATCATAATAGCGCATGCTGCACGCATTGCAGACGCTGACATCCAAACAATGACGGTGAACGGTGTGCTTCGACGGACCCTATGAGAAACTGGTCATGCAAACTGATCGCGAGTACTGACCTACTGAACCGGTGCCGACGTTATTTAACGCGGAGACGCGACCGGAAGGGTTCAGTTGCCGCTCAGTATCCTCGCAGACTACATCGGCACAACACCAGCGCTCAGAAAGGTGGGTCACTGCTCTCTGCTGCAGTCCACCAACTGACTGGTACCATGTATACCGTATAGTAAGCTTCACCAAATTATAACATCATATTGCTACTTGACTAAGCTGGTGCATACCTAATCAGTTTTATTTGTGATGTGTCATTATAAATGCTAATTGCTTATATTTATATTTTTCTGCTAAGCGCCGAGCATGAGAGTGGTTCACGTTAACATTGCGCAATACATAGCAGCGAGTGTAATATTCGATGTTAATTTTCCGAAAATGTCTTATTTTTTCATGTCTGGACAAAATCTCCGTTTCATTCATAACATGACTTATGCTCCGTAATGTTTCCAATTTGAGCGAATGGCGTCAGTAACCAGCCCGTACCTGTAGTTTAACAATTCAGCAAATACACTACGTTTCTGTTTTATTACGTATCACACAAATATTTTCAGGAATTGTATCATTTTTGCATCAATGAAACGTTCCACCTGTTTCAGTTATTTCAGATGATCTCGCTCTCGCTCTTCAAAAATAACAGTTTTGGCGGTCCTTGCCGGCGCTCACCTGATCATGACAATAGGAATTGTTAGCCAATGAACTAGTAGGAACCGTATTTTAAGAGGCAGATTTTTGTTCATTAACATTCATGAGGTCTAGTATTTGACCATAGGTAAAAAATAAAAGGCCTTTCTTAAGGCCTTCATAAATTAAAGGCCTTTCTTATAGGCCTTTAATTTATAACATGGCTTACATAGCCGTTTTCACGAGAGATTATTGTGCAAAACTTTTTAATAATATTTTTGAAGTGTTTAGAAAAGTTACGACGATCCATTCCTTAACTACACAACTTTTACAGGCGATATTGGGCTAGAAACGTCCCTCAGAATTTTGTAATATGTTGGTAAGAATAAAAATACAATATGTTGACGAATTTACCGTTTGGTGGTAATGAGCAAGATAAGTATTGCTATTAAAGTTGTGCTGTCAGATCTCCAACGACTAAAACTTTGTTAAATGTCTTGAAAAGCTTCGACGATCCTTTCCTTTACTACGCAACTTTTAAATGCAGTTTTCCACTGAAATATCCCTCATAATTTTTGTAAAGAGTTGGTAGCAATACGGTTGTATGAAGACGAAACTGCAGTTCAGTGGAAATAAGCAGGATAATAATTGATAGGTCAGTTGCGATCTCCACCGATTGAAACTTGGTATGCTAAACTGAACAAATGACTCTAAGTAGACGTATATTCTCTTTAAAAACGGCAAATTTAGTATCATAAACTTGTTACGAGCTCAATAAATGTTTCCATAACATTGTAAATATTGAAAACATTGTCTAAATCAGTAATCTACTTATCTGAACGTTTAATATACAAAGACCTATACCCAAACATTTGTAAACTTTCAAAAACTTTTCGGAATCTTTTCAGCGCAATAATTATTCGTGAAAACGGCTAATATTGTCATTTTTACCAAATTAGCTCATTTTTTACCATCGGGTAAGTAATTCTCTCATTAAATTACATCCATGGGATGCTGATAAATTGTTCCACTCAGTTTTTCCTTAATTTGTTTTCAAAAGAAATAAAAAAATGAGCACCAGTTAGGAGGGTTGTATAAGATTGTGTAAGCAGTATCTTTTGGTCAGTATCTTCAGAGGCCTAGACCAGTTGAGTCGTGGCCCTGTAACTAACTGTGACTACATAGAAATAGGTACTTAGTACCCACATTATACATTGAAATATTTGATTTTTGACAGACATACACATTAAACACTGCTGTCACTGCACTGCTGGGGAGTTTGGCCCCCAGTTAACATGTTAGCCGAGGCCCTGACGCTGTTAACCTGATCCATATATAAGCAATATATTACATTTAACAAACTACTGCAAATCATGCCCACATTTGACATTCATAACGTCCCAAACAATCTCAAACAGTACATATTTGTTATGAAAGCATATATTTTACATACCCTGAATACACCTATGATTTTTGTTTAATGGTAGTGGTACGGTAATAGTCCTTCAATGTATTGAAGACCAGTAAATTTGAAGCTCAACATTGTTTGTTGCATGAAAATCGATCAAAACACATGACCGCAATTACTTTTCAGAAAAAAACTAAAATTATCCTAATTTTTCTCCCCAGACCCTCCATTTTTAAACAAAATAAAATGTTGAGAAACCGCCAAAAAAATGTCATGATAAATCGAATGATGTTTCTCCCATCGAAATCGGAAGAGTGGTTCTCGAGATCTCTGGGAGGGGGGGGGCAGAATCTGCCCCCCGCAGGTAAACGTAATTCTGGCCGCCTGCAGGGAATGGGGTTAAGGGTCTCCTACTTCAAACCATATCCGTGGCTTTCATTTTGGCGGAGTGTGGTGCCGCCCTGCCGTTCCGGTATTGACGACTGGCCGTATGCTGCGTGCCCTCCTACTGCTGCTGCTGATGACACAGTGTCCTCCTACTGCTGCAGATGCGCTCCCTGCTGCCGATCGCAGCGGTGCTGTCTCTGCTGCTGATGACACAGTGCACCGGCTCCTCCGGCGACGACGCCACCTCTGCTGCTGGTGAGAACCACCGCCACTCATTCGTCAGGTCGGACATCAGAACTGCAAATACACACCGCAGGAATTCCAGTAAATTTTAATTGTTTTTATTGTTTTAATGATTCCACTGGTGGCAAAGCTCTATGCTTGGGTACATTAACCCTACTCCGAGACGGATTAAAAGCAAACGAATCGGTCGGGGGGGGGGGCTTATTTGCCCCCCTCAGATCTCGGCTCCCATAAGATCATCAATCATAAAACTAAATCGGTGAGTAGGGTCTACAAGGAAATGTATTTTGTGACATTTTAATATCCCTGGATTAATATCTTCAAGGTCAAATGACGACATCAAATATATTTGTTCTGGAAACCTAGCCATTATCTCGGAAACTATGGAAGCTAGTAGAAATCCGATAAAAAGTATGGAAAGCCATTTAAATTGTCTTTTGTTAACATGTCATTATAAGTGACCTCAGGACAATGGTTTTGGCTATAGAGGTCATCAAATGTAATTAAAACAGTTTTTTCAGCACAAGTTTTTCGTCAATAACTTTAATCTAAAACATGTAGAGTAATTATTTTGATACTATCATGCTTATCTCGTCAATGCGGTTCGCAACATACCAATTTAGACCAACTTTGGTCAATTCCAAACATTTGGCCCCGGGTTTAGATCAAGTTCAAGGCGACATAAGTCGGTAAGTTGCATATGAAAAGAAGCGACTCCACGAGACAAACGATTGTGAACCAGTTGCGAGTCTCTACGGTCATCCTGTCAATAATTATTGGCAAACAAGTATTCATGACCTTTCAAATGGTAACTGTCTAAAAACTAAATCCTGATCATCGGAAAGGGCCTAAGGTGACATGATACTGAAATAATTGGATTGATATGATGTGTTTTATATATGTTTTTCCACCATATATGTATAATGGAAGGTTATATACAGGTTATTTGATCTGACTTCAGGTCATCAAATATTTTTATATCAACTAGAAATTTTTAACAGATACCTATTCATTGATATGTCTTCTTTTACATGCATTCTGGTTTTGAAACCTCATGAAAGTAAAAACCTATATCATTTTGAAACAAAAATAAGTTTTTCGAGAAAAAAAAATACAAATATAAATTTCTAAATTTCGTGATAGCCATCTGAAAGCTGATTCAATCATCTACTGACGTCTTTTTCCGCTAATACTTTGCTGCAACATGCAACTCTCCACGAGTGATTAACCATGCAAAGGTTTTGGGTCGAAATGTCCGAACATGACCCCTAGAAACGGTCCTTGACCCCCTCCTAATGCAAGGCCTTTGAGTCATCAAATGTTAAAATATCTCACTGAAATTTACAAAACATAAATTAGCATGTCTTCTCTTACATACATTTCGGGTTTCTGAAACCTCATAACAGTAAACTATACTAATATAATTATATATATATTAGATATAGTGTAAATATATATATAAATAATATATATATAATATATTATATATAGTAAGTGTGACAGAGCGAAAGAAAAAAAATATATATATATATTAACATTTCGAAATATAGAGGTAGTCATCTAAAAGACCATTAAATAATCTACCGATACTTTTTGCTAATACTTTGCTAAAATAATCAACTCCGCGAGTGATTATTCATGTAAGGTTTCGGTTCAAAGCCGCCGAGCATGTGCCCCTTAAAAACGGTCTTGGACCCTCTCCTTATACATGGTTTTAAGCTCACCATTCGATGTGCAATGAAATATTAGGAAAAGTCACCAAGTTTTACTGTTCTAGGTTGAATATTTAATAAACTGTACGCGAAAAACGTCGTTTTAGAACTCTACTAAACCCGACACAAATCGGGTTAAGTATAGAGTTCATGTTTTACATATAAAGCTGCATTGGAAAATTATGGTCCATACATTTTGTGGGCCCCAAGCACACACAGTGGGCGCTCAATCTGGTGCGGACCCCCCCCCCACCGAGCTAAATCCTAGCTACGCTTCTGACTCCAGGAAATCTTCACATCTGACAAAAGTTGGTGGGGTAAAACCCAAAGCTGGTGGGGCAGTCTCTCTACCACTTGTATATGAAACTCCACCCGTTTTTCACCAATACCATCGCATTTACCCTTCCCATGGGCATTAGCAAAAAAATGCACTTGGCCTTCACTCCGAAATCGGCATTATGGTCTATTAAATTCAGGAAGTTTTTGCAATTTTTATACTGAGAAGGGCTGTTCATAAATAGCGTTACGCACATGGTTGATGGTGGTGGTTGGGGCAGCATAAACTTGAAATTGAGAGGGTGACAATTAATCACAATAACGTAAAGTGATCCAGAAGCGGTTCCTAGCATTGGTAAAACGTATTTGTTGGTCATACATTATTACAAGGTCATGTGAGGTCATGCGAGGTTAGATCGATCTGAAAACCCGGAAACCGAATGCACACATTAAAGGGACTGTCCCACCTTAACATAAGATTTGAGTTGAGATAGCCATTTTGCGTGCTTGGTGGCATTGCATATTATGTATGGGTATATTATATAATACCCTATGAGTCCGGTGTGTAAATAAATTGTCGAGACGAGGTGAACTTTCTTGATTTTTTAACGTAGGCCGAAGCCTCTAGAGTCAACCAAACTCCAAGTATAAGCACAGAGCAAGGTCTGACAATTTATTCCGGCCCCGAGAGTGGGGGTATGATTTTTTAACCATTATGCCGCGTAAGTCAATTAATGTGTGTTTTTCATATTTTTCAATCAATGATTTTTATATTCCTATAACTAGGTCCTTACCAAGAGCAAGAAATTATTTATTTTATTAGATTATGAACTTTTGACTTCGATTAAAATTAGAACAAAAGCTTGGAAGCCAAAGTCGAAGGGAAAGGCTGTTCAGAGCAATTCCCCAGTCAGAAATTATCACACACACGTGTTTTCACTCGCTCTGGTACAAACAAATTTGACCAAGGGCTTTTTCGTGTACCAAGTTGTACTGCACACCTCTTCCGGCTAATGTATTTGGAATATCCCCGGCATATGGTAAAAGTTAAACACATAACCCGTAGAGGTCGAATCACAGACGACACCTCGGAAGTTTGATATAATTTGCAATCGGAACATCGCCAGCCCCCAAAATGTATTTGAATGTGCCGTGAACCGATGTCTAGTCTCTCTTTTGCTAAATGGTTGATTACAGTCGATTGTTTTACTTTTGCCATACATTTAAGCCTACACTAGTCCTACTGTATAACAGCGTGAAGGTTTTCTTTTTTCCCAAAAAATCTTCAGTATGACGTCATTCAAGTCCAAAATATTAAACCTGATTTTTGTATGAAATTTGGTCACTGTTCGTGAGAAACAAATGTCATTAAATCGTTGTTCAGCAGCATTTTCACTTCATATTTTGCACCACAAACGACGTACATTTGACACATTTTTTTAAGGTGGGACAGTCCCTTTAAATGGAAGTTTCCCACTCATTTCACGTCAATCAGACTACAAAAACCCTGCATTATCGCAAGTAACATAGAAATAGCTTTGGGGCATTTGTCTGTCTCACTCCCTTGCCATACTCAATGGGTGGTATTCCAAAAGTTGAAAAGTCTCCGCCCCTTTTTTCTGCACATTCTTAGAGGATATCAAGGTCATTCCTTGTACATACCAAGTTTGGCCTTTTTGCGAGGAAGCAAAACATAAAAATAAATACATTTTACGACTTTGAACTTCTAAGGTTAAAGGCCATATTGCAGTCACCTGCTTTTGTATTTTTTTCCGAGTGGTGAAACCCTGCAGGTTATTCGATACAAGTTTGATTCTTCTAACTCCACTAACACAGAAGAACAAGCGTTTGATTGATAACAAGTACGCAAAAAATCGTGAACTTTGATTACCTCTAAATCTGACCTTAGAGGTCAACCGGACCTAAAAGTAGGTGTGCATATTTCTTTCACTTGACACTTCATGTACACAAATTGTTATAAAAATCGGAGGGGGTCGGGTACGAAACCCCTCTTCTTTGTGCGATTTGACATGGAATGCACCTTATTCAACATTTGCAGGTACCAATACCGATTATTAGCACATTCGCAACGTTTTGACAAGGTGGGTCATTTTCATTATAAGACAGTCACTTACTACCTCTCGCGGATCCAGGAAGGGGGGGGGCAAAAGGTCGTAGCCAACTAATACGTCTGGAATCGGCCCAGTATTGACACGGTTGCTGGTTTAGAAGAATGTCTAAGCAGGTTTTTACATATAACATATAAGGAAAGTCTGTTTTAAATTAGTTATTATTGTATATAAAAGTGAAAATAGGAGAGTTTTATAATTGTGTGAGACTTTTGTGATTTGCCGACCCCAAAACGAACTCTTTTGCCGTTCAGTATCTGCCTTCGCTTGATACTGGTGTTTACCTAATACCTACACATACAATTTGATAAAGTTTACTCAATTGATTTATGCGTTTGGATGAAATAATCTATTGCCTTTCATTTTTGATCAATTCAAGAAGTTCTCTTCTCCGTCACCAGATACTAATTGACATATTTTTTATATTACGCACTTTGCACGCCGCACTTACGGCCGCAATATGGCCATATATACACAATATGGCCGCACTTATGGCCGCAATATGGCCATATATACACAATATGGCCGCACTTTGCACGCCGCACTTATGGCCGCAATATGGCCATATATACACAATATATACACAATATGGCCATATATACACAATATGGCCATATATACACAATATGGCCATATATACACAATATGGCCGCACTTTGCACGCCGGTTATTCATTTCATATTAACCAATCAACAGATAAAATTAATTGCGCCCACTGAAGAAGGAAGCTTTTTATAAAATGCAAAGGGAACATTATATTCACCACCATTTTGCAGCCTTTTATTTTTATTTTCTAAAAGCCGAGTGCCGACACAAAAGCCTACCTATTTGAAATGGTTGTATGTCCACTCTGACCGCTGACTGCGTTTGGCGACTGTCTGCAGTGGCAGTGAAGGAGCGTGACGGACGGATGCTGATTCAGCAGCGGACAGAGACGGTGACTGAGCTGACGTCGACAGTCGTAACCCAGCTGTACAGCTGCATCATCAGCATCGTGCCTTCCTCACCGGCCTGTGTCCGCCGCCGCCGCCGCCGCAGCGCTCAGAAGGGCCGCCACACCGACAGCCTGCCGTTGGCAGCAGCGTAAGTTACCTCTCAACCTGACCTGGCATTCCCCAGCTCAGTGCTATTCTTAGGTGTTGAACATAAGCATAACATGAGCCACAGATAACATGATACCATGTTATGATACCATGTTATCATGTTATTTGTTATGTTGTGATGATACCATGCTATGTTATGTTGTCATATATGTTGTCATGATACCATGCTATGTTATGTTGTCATATTTGTTGTCATGATACCATGTTATCCTGTTATCTGTGCATGAGTTTATATACCATTGAAAAATATTGACATTTTTAAGCGATTAACATCAGTTTCATTTCAACTATTACAATAAAGGCATAATGAAACATGTAACTGTACTTTGAGCAAATCCTGGTATCTTTAAACCCAATTATTGCATTTATCTAAAAAATAATACTTAAAGATGTTCGAGTGCCTTTATATAGGTTTTGTTGATGTAACTGTCAACAGCATATTGTGACTTATACATTAAAAACTGTGGGTGCGGCATCGTCTGTGTTTAAAATGCATGACAGCAAATATACTATGCGAAACAATGGCTAGATTTCATTGAAGTGTCTGCTGTTTTTCTCAGCCAATCGGTGTCAGTGCTGGAGCCCTCAATGGTCACAGAAGGCAGAAAGCAGGGCCGCTTCCTCTACACATACCTGAAGAGAGTGACAACAACGTTGACCACCACTGATACATCGTACTACAGCTCGGTGTCCGTTCAGTTTGCGATCATATGTACTGTGGAGGGTATGAATTTGATCAATCTCCCAAACTGTCCCGGGGCGTAGAGGGTATGAATTTGATCAATCTCCCAAACTGTCCCGGGGCGTAGAGGGTATGAATTTGATCAATCTCCCAACTGTCCCGGGGTGTAGAGTATGATTTGATCAATCTCCCAAAGCTGTCCCGGGCTGTAGAGGGATGAATTTGTCAATCTCCAAACTGTCCCGGGTGTAGAGGGTATGAATTCGATCATCTCCCAACGGTCCCGGTGTAAGAGGGCATGGAATTTGTCAATCCCCCAAACTGTCCCGGGTGTAGAGGTACTGAATTTGATCAATCTCCCAAACTGTCCCGGGGTGTAGAGGGTATGAATTTGATCAATCTCCCAAACTGTTCCGGGGTGTAGAGGGTATGAATTTGATCAATCTCCCAAACTGTCCCGGGATGTAGAGGGTATGAATTTGATCAATCTCCCAAACTGTCCCGGGGTGTAGAGGGTATGAATTTGATCAATCTCCCAACTTCGGGGTGTAAGAAGGTATGAATTTGATCAATCTTCCCAAACTGTCCCGGGTGTAGAGGGTAATGAATTTGATCAAATCTCCCAAAACGCCCGAGAAATGTAGAGGGTATGGAATTTGATCGAATCTCCCAAACTGCCCGGGGTGTTAGAGGGTATGGAATTTGATCAATCTCCAAAAACTGTCCCGGGGTGTAGAGGTATGATTTTGATCAATCTCCCAAACGTCCCGGGCTGTAGAGGGATGAATTTGATCAATCTCCCCAAACTGTCCCGGGTGTAAGAGGTATGAATTTGATCATCTCCCAAACTGTCCCGGGTGTAGAGGGTATGAATTTTGATCATATCTCCAACTGTCCCGGGGTGTAGAGGTATGGAATTTGATCATTCCCAAACTGTTCCCGGCTGTAGAGGGTATGAATTTGATCAAGTTTCTCCCAAACTGTCCGGGTGTAGAGGGTTGAATTGATCAATCTCCCAAACGTCCGGGGTGTAGAGGGTATGAATTTGACAATCTCCAAAACGTCCCGGGGTGTAGAGGGTATGAATTTGATCAATCTCCCAAACTGTCCCGGGGTGTAGAGGGTATGAATTTGGTCAATCTCCCAAACTGTCCCGGGGCGGCGTGAGGGAAGTAAACGCTCCAAACTTGGCTTCGGCAAATACCTTTGTAATAACGGAATGCAAATACAAATAGCCAGACAGTCTCTAAAGAACTTGAGAAATACACAGCAAGTCGAGCTACCATATTCTGCTGAAACACGCTCTCGTGGAAGATAAAGCAAGGATGTATAATGTTTGTACGCCAGGCTCATGAGGTCTAATCGAAGGCACAATTCTATTGCCGGGGTCCAGTGTGGTGGGACATGCTTCGACCCGAAATGTGACTCACTGAACAGCAACCGACAGAAATGAATGAGGCAAGTGCGATATACGATTACTTGGTGTGTCTGTGTGATTTTCAGCAAGTACTGGGCTCTGTTTTTTGTTTGCCCGTAGTATAGCCGGTACTTTGGATGTTAATGTTTGCTACTAGAATATATTGACAATTGTGCACAATTTTGTTTTATCCGTTTGTATGGACCTATACGTGATTGCATAGGCGGCGGAGCGGGGGGGGGGGGGCACCGGGGCACCGTGCCTCCCTTGAATCGGCAAGGGGGGGCACAACATATCAAAAGTGCCCCCTAAATTCTGGTATGGCAAGGTATAAGACTTTAGGTCTAAACTATCAAATTAGGAAGCACATTTATATAATTGCCGTAAATAGTTACGAACGTGATAATCTCGTGGAAAAAACGATGAATGTTGGAAAAATCGTAGAAAATCCGAGTTTTTAGGCCAATTGCAACGAAAACACAAAAGGAGGAAATACATCTACGATGATCACATCATACACAAAACAGTAGAGCCTGGATTTGACCACGAAAATCAGGGCCACTGCAGTAAGGGCCGACATTGAAAACTATATTTGAAGTTAAAACTGAAAAATATTTGTGTATATTCAATCGTAAAATCCATAAAACTTTAAGTGGAGGAGACCAACTCTGTTCAAATTATGGTTTTTAATGTATGTTTGAAAGCCATCTAACCATTTTGTAATGGTTTTACCACTCATGTCATTCTATCGTCTGGATTTGAAATAATGGCTCATCATGTAAATGCAACCACTTCCGATCAACATACTGCTCCTTTCAATACATTGAAAATACACTTTCACATAATGCTCGTATTTATTTACATGCACGATATGTTGTCTTTTCTACATGAAGGTACCCACTGCCCAAGCCCATATCTGAGTAACCTTGTATTACTCACATCTTCACACCTTCTGCTCACATATTCTTAACACCGGTGAGCTTGCGCCTCTTGTCATCATTTCTTGATCTCGACATCTTGTCACCATCTGTGACGGCTCCGGGCTTCCTTTTGCAGTGCACCTCGCTGTTAATATCTCTCACCATGTTTCCAGCGAACAGATTGAAAAGAGCTGCCGACATTTGCCGAACCAGGTTATTCACCACACTATGCCCTCGTTCAGGTGGACCAGTTAGCTCGGCCTCCAGGTTTACCACGGCGTTGACCACCTCCATGAACGCCTTCCTGGGCCAGGTGCACCCGAGCAGCTGACGTCGTCTGGCTCCTCCTTTCACCAGCTTCCTCCAGATTGGGCAGATCTTCATGGTTATGTAAGATTGCGTGGAGGAGGGACCAGGGCTTTCCGCGGTCCAGCAGCTCTGTGAAGAACCTGAAGATGGACTCCACCTGCTTGCAGTCCTTTCTAGCCTAACGCTCGCGGTGCAGCTTCTTGGTCGATGGAGCAAGTCGGCACAGCGCCCACTGTTGCCTGGGGCCGAGCGTCCAGTAGCGGCGATATGCCCAAGCGCGGCCTTTGGTGCAGGGTTTTCCAGCTTCCTCGGGTTCGGCATCGCTGGCCACCGGCCGCCACCCAGCTCCTCGAACGAACCAGCAAGTCCTCTGCTGGCGCTTCTGCCGTGACGGTGCCATTCTGCTGAGATTTCGGCGGTGGTGAAGCCCGACCACCAGATCAGTCCTTTGGTCCGGATGACCGCCTCGTTCTCCAGGAACTGGCGCACGCTGGACCAATAGTTCCCGCCCGACAGCTTGCGCAGGTGTCCGAAATGTCCCTCGATCTTGTCCGACTGAATTTTTCCAAGCAGAACATAGTCGAGGGTGCCAGCATACCTGGAGAGTAGGTACTGTGTGAGGCTCACCAACCCCCTTGAACTGTAGAAGACAGCCATGCATGTGGTCCCTCGTCATTGCTGAAGCCTTTCTCTTGGCAAGTGCGCCTGATAGATGCCGAAGCATCGGATGAAGTTGAGGACCCGCTCGCTGGCCTCACATCCATGGCGCGCTCCACGCGGTTTCTGGGTCGCAAGCGTCTGCTCATGAACTTGGACTTCACATGCAGGCGGTTGAAACAACGGCGCACCAGCCTCCAGGAACTCGGCCGTGTTCAGCGAGTCTGTAGCCGTCCTGCCGGCGAACTCTGCGAAGTCCGGAGGGCCGCGCAAGTCGTCCGTGGTGGCTGCCGCTGCCAGCCCCACATTTCACACGCTCCAGCACTGACGGCTGAGCCACTTGTCTGTGAGCTTGTAGGCCAGCTTGCCCGGTGGCCTCGCTCTATTTGTGTAGCCTTGTAAGGTGACTGAAGCTGACTTTCAGCTGCCGTGGATCCTCCAGGCCCGGGAAGGCGGGGAGAGTGAGAGTCCTGGCCCTCATAAGGCCGTAGTAGATATTTTTGAAGATGTGCACTGTATCGTACAGCGTGTAGACACGCTCTTCATGCTTCGCGAGTAAGGAGTTGATAGACCTGTACTGCAGGGATGGCGGCCGTCTGCACCAAGCCTGTTGTGCCAGCTCTGGTTGGTACGGTGGTTGTCAGTGGTGACAGACACGACCTTAAAGCCAAGTTCTGTGAGGCCTTGCAGGACCTTTTGGAAGGTCTCCTGTATGTCTACTGCGTCACGTGAAGGCACTGGCAGCATGCTGATCATATCTTCATACTTGCCGGCGACAGAGTTGATGTGGGTGCAGAAGAGAGTCTTCGTGACCACGCCTGTTGTCTCACCGTACAGTCTGCCACCCGCCAGCTCGACACACTGCGACGTATATACCTCATCCATGGCGAGGTTCACGATGCGCTCGCGCGGCTCCAGCATCTCCACCCTCATGCCCAGATAGGCCATGGTCCCGCTGTCTAGGCCGGCGTTGACATGCAGCGCCGAGGTGAGACGCCGCAGAGTCCTAGAGTGCGGCAGACAGAAAATGGCGGACTTGTGCATCATCTGGTACAGCTTGGGGCTGGTCCTGTCCCAGACGACAGCGTTACCAAGGAGGAGCGGGGAGTATCTCCTGCTGCGGGGTGGCTTGGCTACCAGCCGCAACTGCTCAGCTGCAAAGGTAGCCATCAGTCGGATGTCGTCATCACTTGTATCTGTCAAGGCATCCAGCATCTGAGCAGCTGCTTCCAGACGGTCTTGGTTGCCAGCAGTCAGGCTCTTGACTCTTGCCAAGACATTCACCACCTCTCCCACCTGTTGAGAACTGGCCCAGACTTGGTAATGTCGGCCGTCCATCCTGTCGGCAAGTTGCACCCCGTTCTGGTGCATGTTTGTATGTTGAGGTTGCTGTAGATACTGATATTGTTGATTATGAACGGAAGTCCAGTTGCCTCGTCAACATCCTCGGTCCGGATGCTCAACAGTTTTTCCCTCGATGCTCCATCATAACTGGCCTGAAACAGGACATGCCAAAGGTCAGTTGATATCATGGTGAGGCCACGTCCCAGAAATGTGAGAGGGGGAGCAAATTAAAAGGTGACGGGGGACATTCGGGAACCAATCATGTTTTTCATAAAGGAAAAATGGAAATGCTCGTTTTTCGGCCCAAAATTGGGAAGAGAAACACACAGCTCATTTTCCACCAAAAATATCCGCTACCTGACATGAAAAAATATGATTTTGGTCAAAATGCGTGAAATTGTATTTATTTCAATGGTTTTAATATTCAAAAGAATATAATATTACGTTTGAAGGGTTATAATAATACAAGGTTTAAATATGGCGTTAGAACCTACGTTTGAGGCTAAATTGAGGCAGATAATAATATATGTATAAGGCAACCTGAAAACCTGAAGGAAGCATCTCCATGGCCAGCTTTTGTCCAGGTCCGGTCCAAGATCGCCTGATCTTGCTTCGCTCAGAACGCTTCAAGGTCAGGTTGTTTCACGAGCCCTGCTCCTGGTGGGAAGCGGCGTGCTGATGGCGTGGCCAGTCTGGTAGGACGTCCCTGAACTGGAGACTTCGCGGTTCTCCGGGTTAAGGTCTCAAAAATGGAACGGGACTGAGCATCATTCCCTGAGCCTGCGGCCGCTGCCATTTCGCGTTTCCGGTGGCGAGGGAAGAAGGTCGACTTTCGAATCCTCTGGCCTGAAAATGCAGGCTCACAATACGCCAGAAACAACTCCAGATTCAAGTATCTAGACGGCGGGGTGGCGGCAATCCACCGTCCTCGTGAGCTTCTAAATGCTTAGGGAAAAGAAAAACACATGTCTTCTTGGTTAGGCGGGTCTTACTCTATCCTTATCAACGCTTTTCCCTCATTATTGGGCTTGTAACCAGAACGGCAATTGACTGCTGCACACTTCTTTCCCCATGTTCACAAAGCAATAGCAAAAAATTGAAATAGGTACACCGCGTTTACCTNTTGTCAGTGGTGACAGACACGACCTTAAAGCCAAGTTCTGTGAGGCCTTGCAGGACCTTTTGGAAGGTCTCCTGTATGTCTACTGCTGTCACGTGAGGCACTGGCAGCATGCTGATCATATCTTCATACTTGCCGGCGACAGAGTTGATGTGGGTGCAGAAGAGAGTCTTCGTGACCACGCCTGTTGTCTCACCGTACAGTCTGCCACCCGCCAGCTCGACACACTGCGACGTATATACCTCATCCATGGCGAGGTTCACGATGCCTCGCGCGGTCTCCAGCATCTCCACCTCAATGCCCAGATTAGGCATGGTCCCGCTGTTCTAGGCCGGCGTTGACATGCAGCGCCGAGGTGAGACGCCGCAGAGTCCTAGAGTGCGGCAGACAGAAAATGGCGGACTTGTGCATCATCTGGTACAGCTTGGGGCTGGTCCTGTCCCAGACGACAGCGTTACCAAGGAGGAGCGGGGAGTATCTCCTGCTGCTGGGGTGGCTTGGCTACCAGCCGCAACTGCTCAGCTGCAAAGGTAGCCATCAGTCGGAATGTCGTCCTCACTTGTTATCTGTCAAGGCATCCAGCATTGAGGCAGCTGCTTCCAGACGGTCTTTGGTTGCCAGCAGTCAGGCCTCTTGATTCTTGCCAAGACATTCACCAACTCATCCCACTTGTTGAGAACTGGCCAGACTTGGTAATTTCGGCGTCATCCTGTTCGCGTTGCACCCCGTTGCTGAGTCATGTTGTAGTTGAGGTTGCTGTAGATACTGATAATGTTGATTATGAACGGGAAGTCCAGTGCCTCGTCAACATCTCGGTCCGGATGCTCAACAGTTTTTTCCCCTCGTGCTCCATCATAATGGGCCTGAACAGACACGCCATAAGTCAGTTGATATCAATGGTGAGGCCACGTCCAGAAATGTTGAAGAGGGGAGCCAAATTAAAAGGTACGGGGACATTGGGACCAATCATGTTTTTCATCAGGAAAAAAGGAAATGCTCGTTTTTCGGCCAAAATTGGGAAGAGAAACAACAGCTCATTTTCCACAAAAATATCCGCTACCTGACATGAAAAAATATGATTTTGGTCAAAATGCGTGAAATTGTATTTATTTCAATGGTTTTAATATTCAAAAGAATATAATATTACGTTTGAAGGGTTATAATAATACAAGGTTTAAATATGGCGTTAGAACCTACGTTTGAGGCTAAATTTGCAGATAATAATATATGTAATAAAGCACCTGAAACCTGAAGGAAGCATCTCCATGGCCAGCTTGTTGTCGAGTCGTCCAAGACGCTGATCTTGTTTCCGCTTCAAATAGAAACGCTTCAGTAGGTTGTTCAGAGCCTGCTCCTGGTGGGAGCGGCGTGCTGATGGCGTGCCAGTCTGGTAGAACGTTCCTGAACTGGAGACCTTCGCGTCTCCGGTAGCTCTCAAAAAATGGACGGGACTGCATCATTCCTGAGCCTGCGGCGCTGCCTTTCCGTTCCGGTGCGAGGGGAGAGGTCGACTTCGAAGTCCTCTGGCCTGAAATGCAGCTCACATACGCCAGAACAATCCAGATTCAAGTCATCTAGACGGCGGGTGGCGGCAATCCACCGTCCTCGGAGCTCTAAATGCTTGGGAAAGAAAACACATGTTTCTTGGTAGGCGGGTCTTACTCCTATCCTTATCAACGCTTTTTCCTCATTTTTGGGCTTGTAACCAGAAGGCATTGACTGCTGCACACTTCTTCCCCATTTTACACAGCAAAGCAACAATTGAAATAGGTACACGCGTTTACCTATTCAGGTACGCATGTTTTTACGCGCAAAACTAGCACGCATTATTATTCAAGCATTAATGACAAATAAATTAGTTTTAATCACTGTTAATACGAAACATGAGTGCTGATACATATTATCATAGCCATTCAGCATGAACTATCTTTTTTAACACTGCCAGAAATCAAATCCAAAGCACCAAGCCAAACGGCGTCATTTTTTAAAGTGATTTGCGAAATATATCAAATAACGGAAACCTCGTGGAAAAGCGATTTTAGAATCCGCCATCTGTTTACTGTTAAATTGTTCGGCCCCTTACTGCAGTCGCCTGATTTTCGTGTCAAATCCAGGTCTACTGTTATCTATGACCAAATACATCTTTATAATATGCGATTATTTTTCGTTTCACAGACAAAATACAATCAGCGTGAGGGAGCCTGTGATAACCTGCGCCGTGCCGGTGCTTGGCGCTACCTTCACCGTGGCGAGGGAGGAGGGAGACGAGACGGGCGTTTCGACGCCCCCTCGATATCGGCTCCTGTGGGACGTATAAAAAACACAAAAAACACTGCTGTTCGAAAGCTCATTAAAAACATTTGGAAACTATTTTAGTAATTTTTTATCAGGTCAATATTGAAGTCACCCACCAGAGGACATCGAAGGTAAGATTTTCCAGTTTCAGGACTTAGCTCCAGAAACCCCCAAATATCTCAGGAGTTGTGGTCGCTAAGAACAAACGGTATCATCAATCAAAAGCTCTTAAAAAATTAAATCGCCTGCGTGTCCTCAGATTTTAGATAAGGTCAAAAGTTGACGCTCCAAAGGTCATCAAATGTCAAAAAGGCTATTTTTGGCAAAGCTGTTTTTCGCAAATAACATTTCACCTCATAATGGCACCTCAATTTCACCTCATACATAATTTTGATGACATCGTGTTTGTCTTGTCAAGGCACCTTTAAATATATTAATAGTTAACTGGTTAGGTAACTGCCAAATTTGACCCCAGGTCAAGGTCATTTAGTGACCCAGTTTAGTCATATTACATATGCGGCGACGCAGCACGGCAAGAAAGGCACAGTGGTGTCATCTGCTCGTCTTTATCCTTAATATATCAAGAGTATATTAGCAAAAAAATGTTGATGACCTCAGATGACCGTCTTGAGATAACCTTGCAGAGGTCACTGAGCAACAATTTCACCTGCCGCTCATCAAGAATGAGCCAAAATAACATGTTTTGAAAATGATTTTCTTGATCCAATGCATATTCTCTGAATAGGAAGCATTTGTCTATTTTTGTATAAGCATTTAAACTGGATTACTGAAGTGAGAGCTTCAAATTGATCTATTAACATTTAACGCATTGACCTTCTCCATTGGCTGTTTTTAAGCAAAAATCCTTTTTTGCGCTTTGCGGTGGTAAAAACGGACTTTTGCATAAAAACAGACAATTGATATAAGGTGAGCCAGTGCATCAATATATCAATGAAAAGCTCTCAGTAATGCCGTTTAATGCTCCTATGGTAGTTTCTTAATTATCTGTCAACATACGCTAGAGGAGAGAAGGGACCTAGTGTGTATAGCAACTGCGGGTCCCTGTACTTATGATTCTAAAAATCCTTGTAAGTTTTCAATATCTCAGACAAAGACTGTGAATTTGGCACGATCACAACATTTTGGAGGAAAGGTCACTTGACGTGACTTGGTGGGACCTGACCTAGCATGCCCTGAAGTAAAAACTTTTACAAAGTGTGGACAATTTATTTCAACCAATAGCTTACTAATGTGGTTCGCTGTGCGCCGCGTTTTTCCGCTATTTATGAAAAAACCTGGAGGGGCGGGGGAGAAGTGAAGTCACCCCGGCCATGTGTACTGTGTACTTTGACCTGACTTGACAATAGCATCATGACATCTTTACAAATGTATAGTTTTGGTTATATTTGCTTTCATTAAAATCCTTGCGCGTCCTCGCTTGGCGAAATTGGATCCGGAGATAACCAAGGGCAAACAATCCCCGGTAATAACGTTTCGCTGAAGACCCGGTACAATGTCGGGTTAATTGTATGTTGGCCATTAAGGTTTCAACGTCAGCCCCCAGTCCACGGTTTTCTTAAGAAATAATCCCCTGAAACTAGCAATGTATATTCAAGATTCAATTCCGGTGAAACGTTCCTTCACACATAGTGTATCCTGCTTGCCTCCATTTCACTCCCGCTTAATCACCCAATCTCCACACAATGCCTTTCATCCCTCCATTGCGACATAGCTCCTGCGTACTGGGTGATAATTTCGCATAGGTAATGGTAGGAACCGTGCAACCGGTGTGAGGTTCTGTGAGCCATTCACAGCAAATGCCCTGGTCGAAACGCTTTTTCAGAGATTCAGTCGCTTTGAACGTATTTTGGTAACATAGTCAGAATAAATAAGTCATAAGCATTCAGACTCTGGTAATAGTCAGGTCGTTCTCAAACTCTCCAAGGCTCAAACTCTCTTTTAACTGTGGCCACCGACACGTCAGATGCGTTCTTGCCGATGAGACGTTCCGAGAAAGTGTCGCTCTCACTTAACAATTAAATCTTCGCAATGACAGCAAGAGCTTGCGAAACTAAACACAAATTTAGGTACTGGGCAGCGTAGCCGTCCGTCCATGCTCCGTCCCTTTTCAATTCCTTTATTTAAAAATAGGAATAAATGTTTAACGAATGTATATAAATGTGGATGGCTGTGATGAGCATTGTGATAGAAAAAGATGGAAAATATAGCCCTTTGCTCATGTTAATGATGATAAAAATAGTGACGAAGAAAATTTAAATCAACAACAAAAAACATATTTTCAGGTTTGTTGTTGATTTATATTTTCTTCCGTTCATATTTTTATCACATTAATGAGCAAAGGCTATATTTTCCTTTTTTTTTTAAAACGATGTACATAGCGCTGTGTGCTTCAGTGCTCAATGCTCATTGCTATGTCAATTATGGGATATACGTACTACTTCAGTTACAAAACGTTATTTGACAGAAACTCAGCATTCGTAAGGTGAAAAGGGCAATTTTCAAATACCAACTGGTCACATGATGCTAAGTGACCTTAGGTTACGAGGCCAAATTAAGAAAATATTTGCAATTGAGAAATCGCCATGCAATGAATGAGAAGAGATATTTGCAATTATCACGATGAACTATAAATCTATGTTAGGCTTTTAAGTACCGGAGCTAATAATTCCCAAAGTTTGACCTTCAACGCAACCTATGCAAAATGTCTCAGGTTTTATCTCCGAGGCCGCTGTTACTACGAAGCAAAAACCTTCACAGATAGATTCAGCGCCCATGATTAGGTACTCCATATGCAATTTAAAAGTAAACCTACCTAGAACACCAGCATTGGTCGTCAAAACTTGCATATTAGTGTAACCCTATGGTTGACCGGTATTTTACCTTCCCACTGTTATCTTGACCTGAGGTCAAGATCACCAAATATCAGAAAGAGGTCATATCGCATGTCATTAAACGCGCCTTGACGATAGCAGCAAAATTGCGTTAATTGTATCACTCTATCCCTATTCAGTGAAAAGTTGCTGGTGAATAACGTATTTTTCACAAAAATGCGGTATGTTATATGCCTACCACAATTTGACGTATTCGGGACCAGAAGGCACGAATTGTGTTTCTTTGCTTGAAAGAAAGTGTATTGCCCATTCAAATTGTATAGTCAAAATACGGAATTTCAAAGAGCTAAAGGTACTGAAAAATGAATAAATAATCATAAAATATACCCATTAAAAAAATTGCAAACTGACAATAATTTGTTGTCGAACAGTTTTACTGCGTTTAAATGATATATAAAACAATAAATTGTGTCAATTCATGGTGATATAGGCTCACAAATATTGGGCAACATGACCTCGCAAAAATGCCTGAGGTGATATCTCCGTAACCGCTGATTATATTGCGGTATAACTTTTACAGATCGTTTCAAAGTCCGAGAGTAAACCCATATACCGATTTTGGTATTTTTTAAAAGTCGTAATTTTGATAAGAATTGGTAACATGAGGGAATACCCAAGGCAACATAAATAAGGTGAGGGCGTCTGAGCTCGGTCACATGACCGAATCGGCGCACGAGCGCTTGTGGCGAATGGCACTTCCAGTTGGTTGGGTCCATCGCGTTTCGCCCGTTATGGGAAACCACAATGGTTAATCTGAACATTTTTATGAATATGATTTTTTATTACTTTATCTGGCCAACTTTTTCCAAAGAGACGCATTAATTCTGACATAACTAGTTTGGCTTTTTATGGTGGTAAAATATTTATTGTTATCGCATTTAATTGATAATTAACAACAGTTTCAATGGAAGCGAAATCCTGGGGTTCAAAGTCACGTGACTGATCGCCCAACACCTGGAAATACCTAGCCTTGGTCGATTTTAAACGTGAAGTGACTATGGTACAGTCTAGCTTTCTCAGCGTCAGCCTTTAGGCATATACCTACTGTTGTAAGCGTGAAGCGCCTGAAAACTTAAGCTTGAAATATCTTTCAGTACTCAGTAGAAATGTTTAAGTGCAAAATGTGATTAACTTACATTATATTTTGGTCTCGTCTGTCGGTTTCAAGTGATAACTCCATTTGTGTAGGAAAAATATCACATTTCCCTTTAAGCGGCCGTAAACGGACATCCCTCTTCCTTCCATCCCACTCTCTCTCATTCCCTACCCCCTGACTCGTTTCAGCATAGGCTGGACCACCGCCGCGCTGGTAAAAAAGCACCCACCGACATTTTTGCAATCCTCACCTATGGTCTGTTCCCTTCTCTGCCCGTTATCATACACATGCATTTGAACATAGATCAAAGAAGTTGGAATTAATTCATAGAATACCAAACTCTAATCAGTAGATGGTCATGGAGCGTGCATGAAGCGGTGCAAGAAGGATTCGGTGCATATGGGAACGCCATATTCAAATCCAGAGCTTGTCATGGCGTTGTCCTGATGGCAGCAGTTATGCGCCCATAGAACACAGTTGTAAAACGTTCATCTCCAAGTTCCTGATGACTTACCAGCAGCTGTGCTAAGCTCAACATCCTGCGTTCTCACAAATACTTTTCAATCTATTTAGGCTATAAAGTAACGCTCAGTTAGTGTTCGTCATTGCCGGTAAATATATTTTGATCTGTTATAAGCATACTTCATGCTAGTATTTTCATTAAGAGACATGTCACATGAAATTGGGACCGCATTCATGGTTCTAATTTACCCGTTATTGCGGACCTGTGGACGATATTTTACTCGCAGTCTTCAAAACATCTTTCAGACACCTACGCCTGTTGGAGTTGCTATTGGAGTTCGGGCTAATAATGCATCGATATCAGCTAAAGCAACTCATTTTTAATATGCTAAGTGATAATGAAGTCCAACAATATAACTTATGTTGCATGCAATTTATAATGACCATAAATTATATGTTTGCATACAATTTATGAACGGTTATTCCTGATATCATTGCTGTTGCATGTTACTTCATTGCATGACCAATTATTGACCATGCTCATTGTAATCCTTTAGCTAAGTAATTTATAAAATGGCTATGAAATTAGCCATTAACGCACTGCTGTGTATGAAGGAAAATAACAAGAAGATTTCACCAGTAATTACTTTTTGTAATTGTAAAGAAGTCCGGTCAGTTTCTCCCTCGTTTGAGCTATTTTTATATATCTCCTAGCAGGAAACGCCGTGACATAGTCTAACATTTTCTTTCAATGTTAACAAGATTATGATATGGTTTTACGATTTCCCTTCAGTACAAATAGTCCAATGATTGACAATGGAGCATGTTTTGAAGACAAAATAACACTTTGGAATATTCAACTGAGAGGATTTTCAGAAACATTACACATTTTTTTTTACTGAACATATTTTATTGCAGAGAATTGTATAACCACAATATACAATGCGTGCTGTATGGGTTTCCGTGCAAAGCTATGGAATCCTATACAGCATTAATATTTTTACAAGCAGTTTTGACATATTGCTGATGTAAGGAAGGAACAGAATAAAGTAAAATCAATACGCAAACAAAAAGCTAACAACATTTCGACGGATGGATATTGCCAATTATTTTAACATTCGGTACGAAATAGCTTGCATCGTGGAGGCATAGCTTTTAGATTCCGGAATGCTTTTACTTAGAAGGGAGGCTTGACGCTGCATTTACTATGTCAAGCATCTTATATGTTCTTAGCCTGCACAAATCATAAGCATAGAGTATTTAGAGTCCTTGCGCGATGAAGCGCTCATTTGTGGAACAGACATAAGCAATGCATCAATTTCCAGTATTGTATTCACACATTACCACCTGAATATCTACTACAGGATATTTATGCATTAACGCGCTCAGCATTATACGAAAGACGCAAGTATCCATATTCGTTATCAGGAATTCAGAAATATCAGCAGTACTAGCATTATGACTTGATCTTTCGAGCATAACTTATGAGCGGCACGAGCTAGTCCGGTCTTAACGTAAACAGATCAGTGACGTTCAAGCACACGGACGCCACCCGATATAATATCATCTGCGCGCACACGCACTCTTTTGTGACGGCTCGTTATGGAGACCCGTTGTAGGTCTCGAGCAGCGTGTCCGGAGCTGGATTCTAGTATATTCTCGCTGGTGAAGGGTCCCTCTGGATCGGTGCTCGTCACCCTACTCGTGCGGCAACAGAAGCTCTAGTTTGTGCTGTGGAATGCGCGACCTTGACTAGGCGAATGCCCAAATATTGTTTAGTCGTCGTCGCACGACCGCATGTTCTGGATTTTGACTTTATGATCGGCGATCTCACGAGTATTGCCAATTTGTTCAATGGTATATTCTTGAGGTTTCTAGAACAGCGTGAGATGGTAGTCTAATGTGTCACTTCTCTTGGAGCGCACGCTACTTCCTGAGAGGTTTCACCTAATTATGCACATTGATCACTAACCATTTGTGTAGCAAAATATTCTATTGTGGGTAGTGCCATTAACAGGGATGAGCGAGCTATCCTAGGACCGCTACTACCCTTTGATGCTATTGAAGACAAATCTCGAGAGGTGACAAATACTGTTGGACGCGTTGCTGCACCGAGGGTCGCTACACGAGGCACGGACACCGAATGTTATGATTGTTTGGGTGCCAGGTAGAGAACTCGGTGCCGGTTGTCTACACGGGGTTAACGTGAGTACTTGAGCATAACGTGTTCACCTCTCGGTTGTTGAAGCTGAGGGCCTCGACCAGTGAGACCTTGCCGAGCGGGCTATGCAACACGGACGCAGTCAGAATGGAGTTGTCCCGGATGTGACAAAGCTATGGGAGAACCCGTGTGTGGAGAATAGAACACCACACTGATGGTATTGTTCCTTACGGAGGCATTGCTAAGTGGTACTAACATGAAGCGCGATCACTGGGCTCTGGTTCAATGATCCCTCGCAGCCTTAGCACTCCAATACATCCACCAGTTCCGACGGCCGTAGTGGCCGTTCATTTCTGTGTCACGATTTATGTGTACCTATGTTTTTACGAGCATGTCTTAATGTTGGTTATGAGTCGGTGTGCTATGCTACTCTTGTGATTGACACAAATATGATATACTAGCCGTTTTCACGATGGATTATTTTGCGCGATTTTTTTTTAATGTTTTTAAATGTTTTAGTAGTAGCCGCTTTCACGATGGACTAATTTGCGAAAAAAAATGTGGCCTCGCCCTACGGAACCGTAGGGCGAGGCTAAATCATTTTTACGCAAATTAGTCCATCGTGAAAGCGGCTACTACATTTTTTTAAACAATTTAAAATGTTTTAAGACTTTTCGCGCAAAATAAGCTGTCGTGAAAACGGCTATTGTATACACTTGAACATTGTTTAATGCGTATGCATGAATCAGAGGTGTTTTCAATATAATATCAGCAGACGAATGCAATGGAGTCAATAATGATGATGAATAACATGCCGTGTTTATCGGGACTAAAAACCACCGTAGCCAGTCTCAGGACGGCCAGTCCAGCAGCTTGACCAAGAAACCACACTTGCCTGGACCAAACATTTCAATTCTAAGGCACGCCTTTAGCTATATCTTCCCTGCCAAATGGTGCCGGATATATGTCGTCTGATAAGCTTAAGAAGAAAAATGGGTTTGTCGGCTTCCCAATAGTTCTTTCAAAATATCAGTTATTGGATCAAGCATTTGTAATATCAGGCTGTCAGCTCATGACTAGAGCTCAGTCCGCACTAGATGAAAAATGATAATACCTTAGCATCTTCGTCATAAAATGAGTGATGAGTGTCAACAGCCATTAGAAGGTCGCCAGTGGATGGAATCGTGCTCCGGCTTCCTTTAGATGTAAATAAATATCTCATTAAATGTACAAGGAATATTATATGTTAAAGGGAAGCTATGAATGTATAATGCCTGGTATGGGAGGATTGAACAAAGGACGACACGGCTTTACAATTGAAATACACTGCCGTGACGATTTTCCCCACACGGCCCACTACCCAGCCAACAATTAACTTGGGCACTGATCGGGCACGATGGGATTAAACCATTGTGCCCGATCAGTGCCCAAGTTAATTGTTGGCTGGGCAGGTTCATCTCGCACGGTTCGCCCATTGAACAAAAACAATTTGTGAGGCATAGTCGGACACTTTCAAAAATTACCATTCAGCATTTTTGTCTTTGTTTTTCATAAATATATCAATTTGTAAACCGACAAAAAACTACCGTTGACATATTACGAGCCTCACATCTTGAAATCAAGGTGTGGCAGCTACTTCAGTGAAAAGAAGCCACATATTTGTTTTACGTCATCCAACGTCAACCAGCCAACGCGTTGCCTCAGTTGCACCACCGCTACCTCACGCTTGTCAAACACACTTTTTACCTGAATAACTCAAACAATTTCATCAACCTATTCACCAGCGTAACTACAATTGAAACGTCACGGGAGATGGAAAAGCAACACATCCTCGCATACTGCCCACTATGCTGATATTGCCGCGTCCCGTACTGTCCAGTATTATGACATTGTCGTGTCCCGTACTGTCCAGTATGATGACATTGCCGTGTCTCCGTGCACCAGTGAGGTGCAGTGACACAGCACTCACCTGTCAGTGGCTCCGTCTGCCAGCGATGTCTCAGACTCTTGTCTGCGGACGCTGGCCGGCGCCGCCCTTTCCGGTCGCACTCTGTCGATCACTCCACCGCAGATTCCCGCTCTTTCCGAAATGCCGCCGTCTCCCGCCGCTGGGGGCGGCAGGGGGCGCGTGGACGGGGGCCAAGGAAGGCGGCCGGCCACCGCTGCCTATAATTACCAGCGTCCCCGACCCGGTGCGACACGACGACGCACGCCGTTCAAGTGAGCGCGCGGCGGCAGCACTGGCGGGAGGAGGCAGGAGGCCGCGCGCGCCGCTCTGCCGACCGCGGTGGCTGGCGCCCGAGGCGCCGCTGCCGGATCAGCCCGCGCGGACCTGCGGGCTGTCCCCGCCTTCACTGCAGTGCACAACATCACACCGCACCGCCGGCAGCGGGGAGCCACAACATCACACCACACCGCACCGCCGGCAGCGGGAAGCGGAGAGCGCGGAGAGAGTGCAGAGAGTGGAAATAAAAGAGCCGAGAACGAAGAGCGGATATCGGAGACCGGCTATCAAAGAGCGGAGAGCAGAGAGCAGAGAGCAGAGAGCAGAGAGCAGAGAGCGAGAGGCGAGATGCGGAGAGCGGGAGCGGAGAGCGAGATGCGGAGAAGCGGAGCAGCGAGAGCGGTAGAGCGGAGAGCGGAGAGCGGAGAGCGGAGAGCGGAGAGCGGAGAGCGGGGAGCGGGGAGCGGGGAGCGGAGAGCGAAGAGCGAAGAGCGAAGAGCGAAGAGCGAAGAGCGAAGAGCGGAGAACTAAGAGCGAAGAGCGGAAAGCAGAGAGCGAAGAGCGGAAAGCAGAGAGCGAATAGCGGAAAGCAGAGAGTGGAGAGTGGGAAGCAGAGACCGGAGAGCGGAGCACGGAGAGCCAAGAGCAGAAAGCGGAGAGCATGGAGAGCATGGAGACCATGGAGAGCGAAGACTGCGGAGAGCGGAGAATATTCTCTGACGATTTTAAGGGCATAGAGCCAAGATATGCCAAGCGGCCAAAAAATACACTGCGAAATAAGAGCTGGTTACCGATTCGTAAGTAGGTCGGACCGGCAAAAACCATCGGAATTTACTGGCTCAGCTCAAGAATGGCAGCCCTTCAATAAAATTGTACAAATTGAGCATGTCATTGCTCTGTTACAAACCACGGAGTAAACGGCAATGTAAGAACATTACACCAAAACAGGATGTGACTTTTCTAAAGTATTGGAAATGTTTCAGAGTTGGCCTATTGCATAAGGATTTTACATTGTCATTCATATCTAATAAATGAAACACATAGTTAGTCTTCCACAACGGTGCATCTTCCATAACATTACACAAACAAACACAATTGTCGCTAAACATGTCAGGAGCTTTTCCTCTAAATAAATATGTAACATTTTTGTAGCATTTTCTAAATACTGGAGATGCGTCAGACCCAAAAGATAGCATTTAAAGCTTGATAGGGCTTATGCAATTTTTTCAAGCTAAGGTTGTAACGAATTTGATGACACTTTTTCTTTATAGTGAGTGTGGTGGAGTTCGCTTTGTAGGAAGAACCTTCGATGTGTTGGCTCTATTCGAGCATGTTAATTTATTCAAGTTTATTATAATATTCATTTAACTAGAATTGCGTGACATTTGGACCTGATACGTTCATCACACTTGTATACCAAATGAACCAGGGCCTCAGCTGCGGAATTTCCACCGGAGGGGAGAGGCAGTTCGAAAATGCTGCTAAGGCAAAAGGTTGCACCTATCACCATCATCATCATCATCATCATCATCATCATCATCATCATCATCATCATCATCATCATCATACATACACTTACGCAGATCATCTCTCGAGCACACATCGATAACATCTCATCATCTGTGTATCGTCTGTCGTCTGTCGCGTCGTCTGATCTGTCGCGCTACGAGTCGTATCTCGTCGTCGTCCTGTCTCGTCTTCGTCAGTTGTCGTCGTCGTCGTCGTCGTCGGTCGTCGTACGTCTGGTGGATTGTGGCATCGTCAGCCTCGACGTGACGTCCGTCATATATTTCTTTGTTTTGTAGCTCGCGAGTCATTCGATCAACAAAACAAAAGGATCCGCACAAAAACATAACTTAAATAAGCATACATATCCTTAACACAAAAGCACGATCACACCCACTCTCACATAGGTCTCACTAATCAGGGGCGGACCTATATAGGTACATACCTGTTGCAGCTGATATACTTTTTTCCCAAATTAAATCATTAGAAGGGGGTCCAAGACAGTTTTTAGGGGGGGGCGTGTTCGGCCGTTTTGACACAATATCTGTGCATGGTTAAGCACTCGTGGAGAGTTGTTTATTGACGGAAAGTATAGCAAAACAGACATCGAAGATAAATGATTGTTCTTTTCCGATGGCAAATTTCAAAATTTTGAAAAATTTTGAATTTATGATTTTTTTTTCTTCTCACAAAAGGAGTGCAAATTGTTTATTTCCATGACGTTTCAAAAAGCCGGAATACAATAAAGAAAAACAATGTCATTACACTATGTTTTTGAAATTTGAGGTGATATCCTAAAAATTTGAATGACCTGATGTCAGTCAAGTCGCAAACATTCCAATATAAATCTATGGTGAAAAATGAAAAATAATACTTTAACACATTGTATCAATACAATTATTTCAGTATCATGTAATCTTAGGCCCTTCTTGATGAACAGGATTAATTTTTTAGTCAGTAACCTTTTAAAAGGTCATTCAAGGTCACAAACACCTTTCTATCAATACCTCGTGACCGGAGCACCATAGACACTCGCAAATGGTCTCAAAACGTTTGTCTCGTCAATACGCATCTTTTGATATGCAGTTTGACTGATTTATTTCACCTTAACCTTTACCTTGACCTTGACCCGGGGTCAAATTTTCTATTTGACAAAATTGGTATGATTCGAACCGAAATGACGAGAGAAAGGCGTTGGTATCAAAATAAGTGTTTTATATGTTTTAGATAAAAAGTTATAAACGAACAAACTTTTGCTGACAAACAGTTTTTTAACATTTGTTGACCTCTACAGCCCAAACCATTGACCTGAGATCATTTCTGATGCCATACTAGCGAAAGACAATTCAAACAGTTTTACAGTATTCTTCAGATTCCTCCTAGCTGCCATAGTTTCCGAGATAATGGCAAGGTTTCCTGAAAATACCATGTTTTGACAAATATGACTTTTGATGACGTCATTTGACTTGACCTTGAAGATAATAACCCAAGGTCACCAAAACTTGACAAAATATAGTTCATTGTCGACCGTAGCTACATACCAAGTGTCATGTTTCTAGCTCTTATGGCAGCCGAGATCTGAAGGGGGGCGAATAAGTCAAGACAGATTCGTATACTTTTCATCTCTCCAGGAATAGGGCTAAGACCCGTTTGGCTGTAGTAATCCGTTAAAATGCTTTTGAGCTGCAGTTAAGATTATTTATTTGGTCACAATGTAAAATTCCACAATTTTAGTTCTATGTTTGCTTCAGTAAAGTTGCATGATTTCAAATGAACGACATCTGCTTAAATCCGCCATATCGCGTGCTTTGATTTC
>VOPJ01015353.1:0-62439 GCA_014673585.1 Semibalanus balanoides
CTTTTCACATGTCAAAATCACATTTCGACCTTTTGACGTGTCGGCAAAAAGACATTTCGACATTTCAGGATTTTCAGCATTCGGCAAAAAAGCATTTCGACAAAAAAAAACATTCGCCATGCAGCATTCGGCATATTCACATGCCGTCAAAAAGACATGTCGTCAAAGTGTCCTTTGGCAATATGCATTCGCCGAAATGACTTTCGTCAAAATGACATTCGCCATTGTGTACGAACACCGTAGCTCAGGGCCAGCAGGTGACGCCTGCTTACTTACGCATAACCGGGCTATTGTTGCGTAATCTAGGCCGCGCGGGTGACTGGCGGCCCGGACGGCACGTTGGCTTGAGGAAAGATCCTGCGTCCCTTGTCCACTTTATAGGCCGCAGCTGGCGGCGGGATGGCACTCGACAGTGGTGACTCCTCTGGGCAGCAGTGACTTCCTCAGACAGCAGCAGCAGCTTCCTCAGACAGCAGCAGCAGCTCCCTCAGACAGCAGCAGCATGATAGCTCTGGGCAGCCTGGCGCTCGGCGTCGTCGTTGGAGTGCTGACCGGTCACCGACTGTAAGTACCCTCCCCAGAGCCAACTCCAACAGCACGGACACACACAGCATAACACTCGTTATTCACCATCCAGGTGTCATCGTTGACACGCTTAATCAGGGGCGTAGGAACTCATTTGAAGTTGGGGGGGGGGCAAAATGCATTTTGAAAGTCGTTCTTTCCATGCAACGTCCATAGGCGTAATGTTAAAATCCGAAAATGTTGGGGGGAGGGGAGTTGCCCCCCTGGCCCATAGGCTCCTACGCCTATGCGCTTAATGGCATATATTATACATATATATTTACAGTAGACGCCGCTTATTAAGCCCACGGTTAATACACCCAGCCGCTTATTACGCCCAAGTTGGCTCGGTACGGAATTTCCTGTACACAAGTATAGGCAGAAACTTCGCTTATAACGCTCACACTTCGGTTATTAAGCCCAGTTCAGCACGAGCTAAGTCATCGTGTCGCCCACTCCTGCCGGCTCTATACGTGTACAAGCGGCCGCAGTGCCGCGGTTTTTGCTCTGTCATACCTCAGTCCGGCCGCACTATGGCGTATTGAAGCATGCATGCGCACATCGGCCCCGAAGTGTCTCGGAGGATTTACCGCCGGCGCCGGAAGGCAGTACCCACGCGATGGTTGCGAATGAGGGGCCGAACTATTAGTAAAGTATTCTTGGGACCGCACCACTGCGCTGGTGATAATCTTATGTCTTTTGGTTGTTTATGCTACCAATGACCATATTAGGAACTTCGGATAATGCACCCATCGGTTATTAAGCCCAGAAATACTCGGTCCCAAGGTGGGGCCCCCCCTTAATAAGCCGGCGTCTTCTTGTATATAATATATGTGTATATATATATTAGCTATAATATATATAATATATATTATTATTTTTATATATATATATATAATATATATTTAATTATTATATATATTGGTAAAGGCATTGAAGACTTGTCTATAGGTGTATTAATGAGAGTAATCTCTTTGTTGGCAGGCTCAGCTCAGGCTCCGGTGTTCATCGCTGACCAGCTCCTACCCACCTTCCGAGTCCTAGATGACAGCCAATGCCTGCCGACGAACTTTGACGTCTCGAGAACAGTGCCGGCGGCGTCCGCGTGCGCGCCCTTGGTCTCCGGAGGAAACCTGCCTGTCGAATGTGCCGGGGCGCCGGTACTCGCCCTGTTCTTCAACTGCTATTCGAGAAGGTGAGAACTAGGTAGCTCTGTCAGAGCGTTGTTACGGCGTCGGCCTTCTTATGCAGGGGAGAGGCGATGCACAAGACGGCAGACGCCGTATTCGTAACTGTGGTCGCTGTATGTATGTAGCTTTTGCTGCCAGACGGGTTTGTGTGGGCCACTGTAATACACGATAGGGCGATAAATGTCCGACATAACAAGGCAGGCATGTTGGTAAGGCCTTTAGTACCAAAATTAGTCAACTTCAACTGAACGACCTGCAGCCGGTGCCCGGTGCTAACGACCTCTTTTCCTCCTGCGACCCATGGGCTGAGGAAATGAACAATAATTAGGAAATTGGTATAGATTAGATAGTGTCATAGCGGTATGAACAACTCGTTTATAATCATTTGATTTGATTTTTGTTTCTTACCTTTACGATGTATACACATACATTCGTACTTGCTTTTGTCTTCGCCGTTGTGTATCTAGGACTAGAGTGGTTTAACCTGGAGAGTTTTAGATGGTGTCTGGTTTGTGCAACCGATGCTGCATGTTTCGTCCACGTGACCCAAAGATTTCTCAAATTAATTCGTCACATTCGAAGAGTGTTTTGGGAAAAAAATATTTATTTCCTTTTTTGGTCGACGAACAAACACAACTCCCTACCTCGGAGGCACGGGGCTAAATACCTAACCTATCGTAACAAACGTGCTCCATGGACCTGCATCAAAGGAGAAATGGGAAAGATGGTACGGTCATGCTTGCTGCTCTTAGCAAGATCACAGCTCCCAGAAACTGACGCACAACTCCCACTTCCGCAGTTATGGCACGCTCAATGCTGGCGCCACGTCGTTCGACGTCGCTCGACTGAAGAGGGACCTGGCCACCAACACCGATGACCAGGTCTGGACCAACACCTGGCTAGACATGGTGGACAAGTGCACGCAGGCCTCCGCACCCGTGCTGACGGTGCGACAGCAGGCCGTCTACCACTACCTCTGCCTCAAGTGGAGCCTTTTCTCCGACTGTGACCGTCAGCAGGAGGAGAGGGGCTCGTTGGGTGCGATCGGCCAAGCGCGCCGAGCCCGCTTCCTCGCTAGCGGCTGCCCGCAGAGTCCCAGCACAGTGGTAACTGGCGAGCGCATCTTCGGCTGCGTCTACGAGCAGGCTAACCAGGTGGCTAGCCAGTTCCCGGACACGTGCGACATTTTTGTCGACGTCAACTAAACTGGAAAACTCGACACTACGGAGATCGGTCACGACCGTGACAGATACGTACTGCAGTTCAAGAGATCATTAAAGGTCAAAAGGCTATTTTTTGCATAACTGTTTTTCGCAAATAAATTTTAACCTGTTGAAGATAGAATGGTTATTTTGACATGATCATGGCATAAGTGGTGTTGCGAATGCAACATTGAGACACATTTTTCATTGGTACATAAATGCTATATTGAGGTGAACACAGTCAACATAACATATACGTAACCGAACAAAATAAAAATATGTTTACGTCTGACAACAATAAGAAAAAGTAGTCAAGGAACACAAATTAAAGTCCGCGAGAAAACTCACGAGAAATAAAGATCGAAAAGTCGCTCAGAAGGTAAACAATTAAACAATATCAGGGACCGCAGAGAAAAATAAATTAAAGAGGCATGATTCATCGATAAATTAAGGAATGAATCGTAACAGGTGGATCCAGAACGGGTGGTTTTGTCAGCTGGGGGGGGGGGGGGGGGGGGCGCGGGCGAATCCCTAAAAGTCTCGCACAATTCTGAAAACTCGTCGGATTTCGCTTGCTTATGAATCAGTAACTGATTGAAAACAAACCTACCTTTGTAAAAGTTGCCTAGTTTTCCGATTATCTCAGAAATGTGTCAAATTTGCGACGATTTTGGGTGGTTGGGGGGGGGGGGTGGCCCCGTGGTCCCCTTCTCTGGATCAGCCAATGCATCATGGTGCCCAGGTTTTGGTCAACTTTGAAATTTGACTTTAGGTTAAGGTCACGTGATGACCCAAGTAGGTTATGTTGCATGTTGGGAGACGTGTCTCGACGAGGGAAACACATGAGTGTGGGTTTCATCCCTATACCTACATTCTGTCGAGAGTTATTTACAAAGGCGCATGGGCGTCGAAAGTGGGGTGGGGGACAAGGGGATTCCCCCCTTAACTACGGTAAACAGGGCCGCGTCCCCCCTACATTTTTCGGATTCCAACATTATGCCTATGGGCGTTGCATGGAGAGAATCGACTTCAGAATGCCTACGTCCCCGAGGTCTCGGTTCGTGGCAACGCCCCTCCAAAAGTGTTAGTGACCTCAGATGACCTATCTGAACTCTTTAGGGGTCACTGAACACACATTTCATCTGGATTATCTAGAATGGCTTATGATAACATGATATTTAAAGAATTTGACTGAACTGATGCGTATCCTCAGAAAAGGAAGCATTTGTATATTTTTCCATTTACTTCTAATGTGGTGGTCACTACATTGACCCGACCCTAGGTCACCAATATCAAGGGTGGATCCAGCCGGCCGTTTTTTTTTGGGGGGGGAAACCGTTTTTAGCGGACCTTACCTACCCCCAATTTCGAATTTCTTCCCGGATTTGGTCCAGTACTGTCACCAAGAAGGTTCAACGAAAGTCATGTGACACAGTCTTAGGGGTTATTTTAACCCGTAAAAATCGATAGCAACAACCATTTTTACAACTTGACCTCATAAAAGGTCAAGATCAGGTCATCTAAGGTCAAAACTGGAAACGGACTAATATGTGTAAAAAATGCATGTTTCTAGGTCAGTTTTGTCTCATAAATACAAAAATGATATTTAAATATCTGTATCAGATTAATGACGTCATTAGCTACTCATGCTTGGAGAGCATCAGTAACTGAAAAATGAATTTGGGTGGGGTATTTCTTACACTTGGTTCTCTTACCTATATATATATATATATATATATATATATATATATATATATATATGTATAATTAATATATATATTATATATATAAGTATATATTCCCGTTTTTTTTTTAATACTTTGAAAATGCATTTTTTTTTAATTCATTTTTTTTTTTGGGGGGGGATCAAAAACCAAAATTTTGGAAATCCGAGATTGCCATTTTTGTAGAGAATCAAATTTTCCTTACTTCATCGTTTTGAGTTTGCAATTTGCAATTTGTTTTCTAGCGATGCATCAAAACATTTATCGTTTATTCAAACCAAAATGGCATTTGACATGGACCGTCCATCAAAACGTCAATTATCTCCCAAGTTCTTATTTATTTTCGATGAAAATTTTCTAGGAAGCGTCAAATTGATGCTGGATAAGGTACTGCAACTTTGACGTCGTTATCTGTTACGTTTTCAAGTTATTGCGGAAATACGGGAGGGGGGTAATATTTCACCCCCCCCCCCTACGCCGCGCGGGTTAGAAGGGATTATACGGGTTTTTTCCCAGAATAATTGAGTTACATAGTAAAACGTACTTAATGAAAGGTGGTAGAAGGCCCACGGTTTACCTCAAATTTTTCTTGAAAATCGCATCTTCTTTACGTAAGGACGTTTCAAAGTGCTCGTGATGCCCACCGCGTACTTTTGTTGCAGTACTTGCTGAGGTACAGAGACACCGTTCTACTTAACGCCCGGGTATGCGCCGCCCAAGGATAGAGATATTAAAGTGGTGGACAGTAATCCCGATCAAGTATCGTTATCAGATACCGTAGTCTGAAAGTCAAAGTTTAAAACAGCTGATAATTGCTGAAATAATGGATTAAATGCGCACGAGGGTCAACTACTCATATGTCTCCTTAAACGTGTTTTAAGCACATACAACTGTAAAAGAGTGCATTTCCTTTCAGGACGGAAACTCGTATAATCCCTTTAAGCGAGAAATGAGGGATTTTAAGTGATAGGTGAGTGATTTAAGTTATTTTATGTAAGAAGTTGTAAATGAGGTTGTTTTAGGCTGAAGAAAAGGCAAAAAGATGAGTAGAGGGAAAAAAGTTGAAAAGAATGATTTTAGGGTGCCGATTAATTGCAACCCAAATAATACATTACTTGCGCGAATGAGACAAACATTGCGTTGTCAACACGCTGGGTGCATATCGGCATTTTCCCATTTGGGCGAGCACTAAAAGCTGGATAATTCGCAGCAGTTTGCCGCCAGAGACCGCTAGTGAGCCAGTAAATTTTGACATTGCAAGCATATTATTACAATTATTTGATTTTTTTTTTCAACTTTATTCATTTGTTCATTAATGAATAAATAAATGAATAACAATTTGTTTGCAACATAAAAGTATCCTGGCTCACTAGCGATTCCTGGCGGCCAACTGCTGCGAAAAATCTAGCTTCTATTCCAAGCTAGCATTTGTAAAATCGTGTGGTTTCAGTATTTCATTTTTCAATCTGAATCGAGGGTCAATCGAGAGGTATGTTCATATTTTGTAGTTTTTCATGTGTCATTTATTGTTTTTCTCTAAGTTTATTTCATACGAATTGGAATGCGACACTCTATGACTTCAATAAGAGTGTTAGTTATTAGACGGAGTATGGGTAGGTAGTGTAGTTTTGTTTTAAGTGTACTATTATAGGAAATAGTTCACCTTCAACATGAGTTTTGAACTGAAATAGTTCACCTTCAACATTAGTTTTGAACTGAAATAGCAGTTTTGTAGCCCGTGTTGAAAAACCCTGAACTACAAGTTTTCTGGGCTGAAAGGGCTCTCAAGCCGAATATATTTAACTTTTTGTTGATGGATTGTGGGCCTCACACGCCTGGGCAGAGGCTATTGTGGGCCTCACATGCCTGGGCAGAGGCTGTACAGTAAACTTATGCAACTATGCATTTGAATCTGATTGGCTGAGCTGCGTTTGACATTGCGGAGAGTACTCATATAGTTTTGATGAAATTAATAATGTACGTCCTTCTGTCCTGAATCGGCGTGATGTATGGCTATTTTTGACATAATGAAAAGAAGTTATATTTGAAAATATAATTAAATTGTGTTTCAAAAAAACAATCCAAGGTGAACTATTTCCTTTAACTTGAAAAAAGTTAAATGTAAAATGTGAAATGTTAAATACTTCGCGAGTTCTCTTAGTTTTCCTTGATATTAATCAAAATGTGACTCAATATGAGTTCAAGAAGACTGTCAGTCCAAAGTCTGAGAAGGTACCTACCTAGTAGGGTAACGGTTGTGGATAGATAGTCACCTACTTAAACATAAAGACATAGGAGACAATAACAAGACATAAAAGAAGAGTTGCAACAAAGAGCCTCCAGGGCCCATACGAGGTTGCACCATATCCCCCCCCAACCCAACCATCTCAACCCTCGCAGCCACCCACCTACCTAAAACAAGTCTAATCGCCACGAGTACTTATGAACTAATCCGCTTCTCTGTATAGTAATTTATCTAATTAATTTTTGAAGGAGGCAAGTGACACTGCAGTAGCGACATCCACGGTAGCTTATTCCAATGTCCTAGCCACCCTTCTGCTCGAAAAATGATCTGACGTAGGCCTAGTTCTAACTTTGTTTCATTACGAGTTTATGTGATGACCTTTACTACGATTTTTCCCTACTGAATTCAAACATTCCCTTTAAATATCCAGAATGCTGACCATTTTCACAAATTTAAATACTTCAAATAAGATCATCCATCTAGCCTTCTAATATCTAAGTTAAACATACCTCAATTTCTTTAATCTTTCTTCATAAGGCATACTATAAAGACCAATTTTACCATTTCTGGTTGCCCTTTTCTGAACTCTTTCCAACAACCAACAATTCTTTATCATATGTTGGAGAGCAGGCTTGCACGCATACTCTAGATGTGGTCTAAATATGCACAAATACAGTTTTGGTTATTACCTCTTCACTTTGTAGGTAGAATTTCTGTTAATAAGCACCCCAGCATTCTAAGACGGCTTTTTCCTAGAATTCTACGACCTATTCGACGATGATAGTCTGCTGTTTACCAACGACCCCTAAATCTTTTCCTTTCATCTGCTCTAGTTTCTGCCCACAACCATTTCCATACTCCGTGCTTACTGCTAACTCGTCCAGCGTGCATGATCTTACATTTACTCAAATTGAATTTCATCTGCCCATGCTTCAGACCACTCAACCTAGCTTGGCCAGGTCAGCTTGAAAAACATCCTGATCATGTCTTCCTCTAATATATGCTGACACTTTTAAGATCATCTGCAAATTCATAACTTTGCTGTCTAAACTTCTTCTCATATATTAATAAACAGCAACGGGCCCAGGACTGGAGCCGCCTGTTGGAACTCCACTGAGAACTCCTCGTCATTGTGAATTTGCACCCATTTAATATACCCTTTGCTGGCGTCAGTGAATAGCCACAACTCTATTCAATCAAGAATCTTGCCCCGATTCCATGAATTTTAAGCTGCAACGCCCTAAGTCTTTTATGGGGGACTTTGTCAAAAAGCTTTACTGGAATCAAGAAAGAATACACTAGTGTTTCCCTGATCAAAGCTCTCTGTTACATACATCCAAGAGTCCAGAAGATTATTTAAAACAAGAACGGCCCCATTAAAGCCATGCTGAGTATCATTGATGAGCTTTCCGTTTTGTCCAGAATTGCCAACAATCTTTATCTTTGATGATTGGATTCTAGCAGCTTTGCAGATCTAAATGAGGTCAAGACTAAACCGGTTCTGGTAAGTTTTCTTTCCTTTACTTTTGATCTCCCTTTTTTCAATGATAGGACAACATTTCTCTTTTCCAATCAAGTGGAATTTTCAGTCTCTGAGAGTGATTTTGAAAAATATTATGGCTAATGGAACTGTAAATAACTCTTCTTTTTTGCTTCCCTTATAATAAACCTAGCATGAATTTCCATCAGGCCCCTTTCTGCTTGTTTGGTCTTACTTCTTTAGGATATTCCAAGAACATAGTTCAACTACTATCTACCTAGTTCTCTCCTATAGTGGCCTCGGTCTCTGATGGGGCGCAGTGCTGCATATACTCTGATCCTCGATAGTAAAACAGCTTGGAACTTATCATTAAGCACTTCAACCATTTCAACTGTCCTCGGTAACTAACACATAATTCATTTTATTTTAAAGAGGACCTATATTTTTTGGAAAACTTTACTCAATTGTAAAACTGAAGAACTTCTTACAATCTGCATTGCAATGTCTAGCTAAATCAAGTTCCTTTGCCCTTTTGCGGCTTCTAACCTTTTTCTTTACTTGTTTCCTTGCACATTCTGATGCCTTCTGATTTATCTCTAGTGGTGGATGCCTAGACGTAGGTACTTTTTTAAGCAATAGTGGATCCAGATGGTTTGGGGGCAAAATCCAAAAAATCTCACAATCTGAAAAACATTAGATTTCTTGTTGGTTATGCATTGATAGCTGAAGTTTTCCAAAGAAATTATTTGATTTATCAGTCACTCCTCATATTAATCAATTAGGCCAAAGACGTATTTGCTTATTTATAACTTTTTCTGTCAGTCATGAGGACTGAGGAAAGAAGTTATCAATATGAAACATGTTTTGGTCAATAAATTAATATGAGGAGTTGTTAATATAAGTCAATATTGATGAATGTTATCCAACTTCCCATATTACAATTTGCAAGGATTTTCTTCTTTATCAGGAAATATGTCAGTTTTGCACCAATTTCTGGCAGTTTGGGGGCCATGGTGGCATGGCCTCTTTCCCCTGGATCTGCCAGTGTATTTAAGCTGTTTTTTCATTGAAGTCAACATACATGCTAGTAACTAGGTAGGTACCAAACAGCTTGCTAGTATTAACTGATATTGTGTTTCTTGCTCACACATGTTTATCTCCATTTCATTATTTCCTTCTCAAACTACAATCAACAATGATTCACTGCTAATTATATAAATAGACAACATTTAAATATCCACACCTTTTCCAGAACTTTTGTTCTGTCATGGTAATGTAAAACCAGCATATTGCTGGATGGCTATGTGTATAGTCACACAACCTCTGTGCTCAGCTTTATATAATTTAGAAGCAAGGCCATTTGGTGTGAGCCAGCTTTATCAAGCTGTTGGTATTAATCGACCACCCTTCCTGTTTACCCTTACTTACCATGATCATATGTGAATCAAAATGTAAATTTGACTTATCTTGTCATATTTGTTCATATACATTGATTTTGGGGTAATTATTTTTACTGGCAGAAATACAAACCCCAAGGACCAAGGTAGATAAAAGGTTATGCAAATGCCATGCTGAATGGACATTTTGTCTTTGGAAGTACAAAGTGGTCTGCTTTCTTAGATTGCAACTCAATTTTCCCATATGTATATGGTACTCCTGATACTGTCCTTCAGATATATGGCAATTCAATATGAGGGTCAAAGCCCTTAGTAGCTCATAGTTTATCATTAATTTTCAGTTGGGTGAATAAATTTACTCCAATGTGGTTATTGATTTGAAAGGCCAAGTTCAACTGGGTTACATTGTTGTATTAAATGAGGTTTATCTCTTTAGTAGAGTGAGTGAGATTAGTAGTTATGCTAGAATATTCCCCTGATCTATTTTGCACACAGCAATATTATGTGATGCCACGTGGCGCCACCTGATACGGATCCGTGCGTTGCGAGCGGCTGTGGTTCAGCTTCCCACCGCCAGAGGGCAGTCGTGTTAGCCGGAGTCCGTTAGTGCGCCGAGTTTACGTCCGTTCCATCGTGGTGGCCTTGCCGTAAATGCTCCCGTCCATGGTAAATGTTCGCAAACTGTTACCACCCGCTAATGCCGTGAAAGTTGTATTATTGTCTTTGTCCTTGTGAACTTGGACTCCCTGGCTTGCTACATGCGAACTTTATATGATCATTTCTTTCAATTTTGCTGTAAACAATTTTGCATTTAAGCCAAATGGGTCTATTTAAGCCACTCCTCTGGCGAGCCTTGCCGGGGGAGTGGTTTCTGTTTATTTTGATCGGGAATTACGGAAGAACGGTGGCGCTACCCTGCCGTTTTTGTTGTAGATGTTTGGGACGGGTATCAATGATCCTGATTGTGTGATTTGTGTTGTATTGTGTTGTACTAAAACAAAACATCCACAATACAGTGGCTATTACGATTTTGATTCGAACAGTGAATCATCCGAGCAGCATCACGGTGTGGTTTTAAATAAAGTCAAATTATTTTAGCCGGATGCTGTCGCGGTCAGCACTGTTGTCTGCCGAGCGACGTCGAGGCCGAGGGAGTGTGCCTACTCTTTTGAAATGTCAAATATATTTTTATTACGGCAAGAAGCTATTGGTTTGATCATTGGTTACGTTCAAATTCACGACTGGAGCGCCTTAATTGAATTTTTTACTTATATTGCTGTTTTGCATTTGTTTTGTTTCAAAACTCATAAACGATCCGTCACTATAATACAGAGTAACGAAAAGATGTTACCTTATATGGCGGCACCAAAGGACGATAAACACTATACGAAGCAATATATGGGTTTTGGTTTTATAGTTTATCGAGGCTCTGTCCGGCAGCTGCTATCAGTGTCACGAAGTTGTTTTCTATTGGCCAGCAGCTAAACAATATATGCTAGCGGTTGTAATTTTAGAGCAATGCTTCAAGTAGCGAAAGAAGCTCTCTGGCGCTATCGATTAATTAAGTTCCGTCGGAATGTGATTGCGACTTTTGGAATATCTCAGCATACTAAAGTGAATCTGGGGAATGAAGTACATTGGCTAAATTCAGAAAAGTATGTTCTACAGACTAAGTGTTAACAACTCCCACATGACCAATGTGAGTAGGCACACTCCCTTTAAAGGGACGTCTGCCACCTCCAAAAAGTTATCAAATGTACGCCATTTGTTGGTGCAAATTGAAGTAAGTGCCTGCTGAACACGATTATCGACATTCGTTTCTCACCAAAAAGTGCTATTTTCATAAAAAAATACGTTTTTAGTATTTGGGCTGATGACGTCATATTAAGTGAATTTGGGGAAATAGAGGAAAACCTTCACGCTGCATATGTATGACTAGTGTAATGGCTAATCCTAATGTATGGCCAAATTGTAAACTCAAGTTCGACTTCATTCAACATTTAGTAAAGATTGACGACCGTCATCGACCCTGGTCCCCATTCAAATACACTGGGGCCTGGGGATTTTACCAAGATCGTCAAAATAAAAGGTCAAATTTTCTTTGGTGATTCGACCCTCGGTGGTTGTGTTTAAACTTATACTAAATACATATTGCAGATGCTAAGCAGCCAAATGGCTATCTCAACTCAAATATAATGTTAAGGTGGCAGTGTCCCTTTAATGTGATATCCGGTCGTACCAAGCGCATATCATAGCGGGGGCATCGTCACAAAATTGTAGTGGGGGAGGGGGCAACCAGGTGCTTGCCCTTCCTCCCCTCTTTCCCAGTCTACCATAGGGCTAATGTTAAAATCCTACTAATCTGGGGAAGGGGAGACAGAGCGATCATGTTCCCCTGTGGTGACGCCCCTGTATCTTGTATCTTTTTTGTGCTATACCGTTCGCGTTTATTTTTGCAGATCTGTTCTACGGGGGTTCCGAAACGGCTGACTTCTGAGAGATTGTAAACTCAACCGGAAAATAATGGAGGAAAAGAAAACTAAAAAGCGGAGGAAGGTCGCACCAGCCACAGACATGACAGAAGATTCTCCCGCAAAGACGAGGAAAATCTCAGCAAAAGCTGATACGGCTGATGGCACAAAGCCTCTCACCGGCGTTGTGGCCGTCCCTGACAAGTTGTTGAAAAAACAAACTGATGCTCAGAAAGAAAAGCAAAAGAAGATTACAGAAGCCAACAAGGCTATCAAACGAGAGAAGCGGAAGAATAGGGTGAAGAAGAACAAACCCGCGAAAATCGTGGAGCAGTCTCCTGCTTCCTCAAAAAAGACTTCTCCTGAATATGCTATTGCCTATGTTCAGCAGTGGAAGGAAGATAAGTCGAACTGGAAATTCCAGACTTTGGTGCAAACGTGGATCCTGCAAAATCTTCTAGATGATTCCAAGGTCAGTATTGAATTCCAAACTCGTTTGCACGTGCAAGCATTTCACCTCCAATGTATTACATGTGTGCCGGAACGGCCTATTTTATTAATTTTGGTGTACATTGAGGTACCTTTCATCCAGCACCATACGACCCAGGCGACAATGGTCCGAGGTCACTGAGCTACGTTTCATCTGTTTGTATGCAGGACATTCAAAAATGACTTAAGAGTTAAGAGTGTGCCTACTTTTTTAAATGTCATATTTTTATTACGGTAAAAAGCTATTGGTTTGATTATTAGATGCGATAAAATTCACGTCTAGAGCACATTTAGTTGAATTTTTACTTTTACGAGCGAGCGCTTCACGATCGCTCGTCTTTCCGTGGTATATGGAAAAAGATATGAATATTAGCGACCCGGCCCGACTCGACCCGGCCCGGCCCGGCCCGGGCCCGGCCCGGCCCGGCTCCGGCCCGGCCGCGGCAACCGGCCCGGCCCGGCCCCGGCCCGGCCCGGCCCTGGCGCCGGCCCGGCCCGGCGCGGCCCGGCCCCGGCCCGGCCCGCCCCGGCCCGGCCCGGCCCGGCCCGGCCGGCCCCCGGCCGGCCCGACCCGACCCGACCCGACCCGACCCGACCCGACCCGACCGACCCGACCGACGCCGACCCGAGGACCCGACCCGACCCGACCGACCCGACGCCGAACCGCGACCCGAACCCGAACCCGACCCGAACACCTGCGACCCGACCCGACCCGTACCCGACCCGACCCGACCCGACGCCGATCCCGACCCGACCCGGCCGACCCGACCGGCCCGACCCGGACCCGGCCCGGCCCGGCCCGCGACCCGACCCGACCCGACCCGACCCGACCTCACCCCACCCGACCCCTACCCTGTTTGAGACCAGTGCCGACCCATGCGGGTGCCTAGTGACTACCACTGCGCGTGGCACGTGCCGCGTGAGGGGTGTTGAAAAGTGCTTTCTCGCAAAAACTCCGCAACGGCTGGGCAGATTGTTGGTAAATTTGGTGTGTGGTTAGGGACCTTTCTTCAGTCGCCACTTTCCTTCATCTCAAGGGTGGGTTGGCTCTGCACTTGCGCACGTGCACAGGCACACCCCCATTATATATCTCAGGAACGGCTGAGCCGAGTGTGTTCAAATTTGGTGTGTGATTAGGGACCTCTCAGCCGCCGCCTTTTCAAAAGTCAGGGGTGGAATGCCCTCTGCAGCGTACGCACATGCACACCCCTTTTCTATATCTCAGGAACGGCTAAGCCGATTGTGTTCAGATTTAGTGTGTGGCTTGGGACCTCTCAACCGCCACTTTCCCACTAGTCAGGGGTGGGTTGCCTTTGCACGTGTGCACGTGTGCATCTTTTTTCAAATCTCAAACTACTTGCCCAATCGAGTTGAAATTCGTATTTTCCTTCGCGCTCGCTCGTTCATCGCCAACTACGGCGCCTCTGGTATTATGTTTTGCGTGTTGTTTTGTTTCGATATCCATAAACGATCGCCACTATAAACAGAGTAAAGTAGATAATATCTAGAATGGTGCACTTAAGACAATACAATTTCCATAAAGAACAATGTTTAATGGAAACCGAGGCTCTGTTCGGCAGCTGCTATCATCGTACGCGACTGTTTTCTTATTGGCCAGCGTTAACGATACATGCTTAGCACTTGTAAACGTTAGAGGAATGCCCTTCTGTGTAGCGAAAAAGCCTCTCTGGAGCCTACCGATAATTGTGTGACTTTCAATACTGATAGTGGCGCCTTAGGAATATCTCAGGCAACTGAATGAATCTGGAGAAAATGAAATAATGGCTAAATTCAGAAAAATATGTTTTATAGACCAGTGTTAACAACTCCACATGATTGATGTTCGTTGGCACACTCCCTTTAATATCTCAGCGCTGGTTGCAGCCTATTCGTAACTTTTTTTCATTCGTAACTTTATCAGATTATTTTATTTGTATTTCCCGCAAAAGTCTAAAACTTTAAACCTTTATTTTTTATCTGTAATTTTTGAAAGTCTGAGTTTAATTTGTAAACTAATATCAGAAGTTCTGATTCTAGTTGAAATGAAGATTTATACAAATTGAGTAATCGATTTTTCCTACATGAGCAGTCGGAGGCAATGCTCAGTATGTTGTCTTGTTGGACCAAGCTTTTCCGAGTAAATAACTTTGAGCCCGGATAGCTGTAGAACAATAGAAGTAGCGTGACCTCTGGCTGTGACCCGCCTGGTCGCCTGGAGCTGAATACATCGTCATTCCTGTTTTCCCTTGTAGTCCACATGTACACGACATGTTGGTCTGACTCGATACCTCCCCCCCCCCCGTCTGCCCGACAGATCAGGCAAGGTCGACTTTCGCTTGATTGAGTAACGCCGGTGTCGGTCTTGTACCTCTCCCGTCTGCCGACAGATCAGCAAGGGCCGACTTTCCGGCTGAATTGGTAGTATCGCGGTGTCGGTCTGACCTCTTCCCCCCCGTCCTGCTCGACAGATCAGCAAGGCCGACTTCCGCTGTATTTGGTAAGTTACGCGGTGTCGTGTTCTGACTCTTCCCCTGTCCTTGCCGACAGATCAGCATAGGCCGACTTTTCGGGCTGGTGCTGGAGTACCGCGTGTGTCTGACCCTCCCTCCCCTTTGCCCGACCAGTCGCAAGGCCGACTTTTCCGCTGGTGCTGGAGTAACGCGGTGGTTCGGTCTGACCTCACCCCCCGTCTTTCGCCGATATGATCAGCAAGGCCGACTTCTCCGCCGGTGCTAGGAGTACGCGTTCCGGTCTGCCCCTCCCACCCGTCCTGCCGACAGACTCAGCAAGGCCGACCTTTTCCGTGGAGTAAGCGTGTTTCGGTCTGACCTTCCCGCCTCTGCCGGACAGATCAGGCAAGGCCGACTTTCCGTGGTGCTGAGTACGGCGGTGTCGGTCTGACCCCCCTCCCCCGTCCTGCCGACAGATCAAGCAAGGCCGACTTTCCCGCTTGATGCTGGAGTACGCGGTGTCGGTCTGACCCCCCGTCTGCCGAACAGATCAGCAAGGCCGACTTTCCGCTGGAGTACGCGGGTGTCGGTCTGTTACATCCCCCCCGTCTGCCGACAGATCAGCAAGGCCCGACTTTCCGCTGGTGCTGGAGTACGCGTGTTGTCGGTGTCTGACCTCCCCCCCCGTCTGCCGACAGATCAGCAAGGCCGACTTTCCGCTGGACTGGAAGTACGCGGTGATTCGTCTGACCTCCCCCCCGTCTTGCCGACAGGATCAGCCAAGGCCGGACTCCTTGGTGCTGGAGTACGCGGTGTCGGTCTGACCTCCTCCCCCCGTCTGCGCGACAGATCAGGCAAGGCCGACTTTCCGCTGGTACTGGAGTACGCGGTGTCGGTCTGACCTCCCCCCCGTCTGCCGACAGATCAGCAAGGCCGACTTTCCGCTGGTGCTGGAGTACGCGGTGTCGGTGCGCGGTGCTGCTCGCGGCCGGCTCACGAACGAGACTCGCGCCGTGGTCGAGGCCAGGGACCGGTGGCCGTCGCTGCGGGCCGAGGGACAGAGCCGCGACCAGGTGCGCGAGGCCATCGGGCGCGACAAGCCCTCCAAACGGGCCTACCGGCGCGCGAGGAGTCTGCTACAGAGCCTGGATGACGAGGAGTGACGAGGACCGGGGAGGAGTGGCGAGGACTGGGGCACGGGATGAACTGAGCTTCATGTGTGACGAGGACTGGGGCACGGGATGAACTGAGACGAAGGACTGGGGCACGGGATGAACTGAGCTTCATGTGTGACGAGGTCTGGGGCACGGGATGAACTGAGCTTCATGTGTGGCGAGGACTACAGGGGTATGGGGTGGTGCTAAGTACAAAGACAGTTTTCGTAACGATATGCAATGAAATAACGTACACAACTCACAGGTGTACGTGTTTTGTTCTTATCTGCCTCATCAGTGCCTTTCATTAATGGGAACACACGCAAAAAGTGTGTAACACAAAAGTTTACACACACAAAAGTTATTTATGTGTGAATTGTCATAAATAAAAGCGCTGAAGAAGTGGATAAAACGGAACGCATTGGTACACATGTGTATTGTGTCTATTATTTATTACTCGTTACATTTGTCTTGACGCTTATACATTTGTGTACGTTCTGAGCGTGACTGACTGACTGACTGACTACCGACGCGATCTGTCCGTTTGTGCTGGTGGCACACTTGTTACCTGGACGTGAAACGCTGTGCTGTTGAGGACGTGAGCGCCCAGCTCTCCTGAGCAATCGACTGGTACGGGTCGCGCTCATATTATTTTGTCATGCTGTCTGGTACTGGGCGACGTTGCAACCTGACGTGCGGGCAGAAAGGACGCCGTATTTGGCGCATGGCTCGCCAGAAGCGGAGGTCTCCGTCGCTCCCGTCATACTCCGGTGATGAGAGGTTTCGTCATCTCCCGCCGGGATGTGGCCATATCATTGTTGCGTACACTCTGCGCTAAAAGGGCAGTGCAGATTGCTGATCAGGGACTACTGTCGTTGCGATGCGTCTCTGGGATAAGAAAGTGAACCGTAAGATATCGGGTGGCTTCCTGTCGATTGCGATTGTTGATATGATAATACAGGATTGACTGCGTGGCCTGTGTGGCTGCTGTATAAGGTCGGTGGTCAGCTGGGTTGAGGTCGTGACCGGGACGCGGTTGGCGCGAGGACGCAGCCACTTGCCACACCCTGCTGTCTCAGCAGCAATGTGTTGACACCATCGACGGACATAGTATCCTCTCTAATCGCAAATATCAAAACTGAAGAAAATTGAACTCCATAGAACTTCTAACCTTACTCGCATTATGCCCAAAAAATGATTAATAAAAATAAAATAACACCGCATTGGAAGCTTCGGCCTTGCGCCTTCATCAGCCATTGAATGCCATGGCTGATGAAGGCGCAAGCCGAAAGCTTCAATTTTTTTTAAATTAAATAATTCTTTTTGGCATAATGAGAGTAAGGTTAGAAATTCTGATTCTTATAATGTCTCTCAAAACAGTGTTAAAAAATATTCAAGTCCATAGAACTTCTATAACGTCATATCATGGTGTGGATGAGAGATGTCCGTCGTTTGAACGATTAATTGGTGTCGAAGAGGGTTTATAAATGCTGCTCCTGCCACCAAAAACTTTCAAAAATAGAATTAAGTAATTGTATTTTCGCCGACAACTATTACCTATTTTGCCCTCCAAGAGCGACTGCGAAGCCAGTCAATAATGTGTGTTAATATGGGTCTACCGTTCACTTTTACTCGGTTGAGACACACGACTCGAGACGGCAGCTGGATGTTGAAAGCATAAACGCCGTATGTTTCGATTCATTTATGGAAGGATACAATCCTTATTGCTGCCAGTGGTTTTCGCTAAGTGCACACAAAACAGGATGTTGCGCCCAGTGGGACTTGGGTAACCCACTCCGTCAATGGGTGGTGACGTCGCGTGCCCATCGAGTGACGTCATCGGGCGTGGGCGGCGGAGAGAGTGGCGCCGCAGAGTCGCGCTGGACCGCCCCGCCCCGTCCGTTGTTCCCACACAGCGGGGCTGGGGGAGGGTCGCAGCGGGTGATGCGGCTATAGAGGCGTGTGGTACGCTTCTGACGTGTGCGGAATTCAGGGTGTGGATGAGAGATGTCCGTCGTGATGTGAACGGTAGATTGTTGTCAAAAGGGTTTATAAATGCTCACTCCAGAAGTTACCGCCTCGCCTCGAAGGAGATTGTTATACCGACGAACAGTGTGTTGTCTCCGCACACATGACAGTTGAGTGAAGGTGCAGTGGGCTACATAAGAGTGCACATTCATCATTTCAGCTCTTGATAGAAAGTCATCTGATCCGCGTTTGGAAGTCACAGTTTATCATGCAGCGCCTTTTTCCGCTAGTTGATACGAGGTGGTCTGGACGAGCGCACCCGATATACCCAGGGGACAGACAGCCATTCTCAGTTAGTGAGATGTTCCGCCCCGGGCATCTCACTTCCCTTCCCCGCCCCTGCCCGTCTCGGCACTCTGTGACCGTGTGTCTCGTTTTCCCTCCGCACCCACGGCACGCAAGGGAAACGAGTTTAGAGAAATTGGCTCGTTGGTGGTCTTACTCTGAAAGCAGTAGCTGACCGGTGGCGTCTTCCGGGTAGCCGGTGGGGATGTGCGAGTAGGCGGAGGATATCTATTCTACGTAGACTAGACAGCTGCATGAGTAGCTATTAGTTGCATATTTGGTTGACTATGAGGGACCGTGGCCGACCCCGGTCTTACTCATTCTCCTTTGATCGATTAGGTATTTCTTTTAAGAACTGTAGGTACTGACTTAAAACGTGAAGGTGTTTGTCGGTCTGAAACTGACTTGCATGAATCGAATGTTACTAATTGAATGTATTCTGACAAAATATATTAGCCTGCGGGCAAGGAAAGTCGACATTAATCGCTACTTACGGTCGGAATGTTAACCGGCGGGAAAATATATCATGTGTTGTTTGACATATAAAATAGTGTATTGATTTCGCTCACATGTATGTAGGTACTTATGTTCTATAAATGACTCAAGTATGAATTGTCCGATTACCGAGTGGACCCGAGGTCTAACGTCAGCTCAATGGGTAAACATATACGAATGAGCGGCCCGACCCGACCATAGCTATGGCTTTCATAAGACTTATGTCTTCGCAACTACTCGGGGGTGGCGGGTCGAGGGGGGGGGGGAGGGGCTGGGGGTCATGTCCCCCCTTGAGCCTCGAGGGGGTCTGAGGGGTCCCCATAGGCGATTGCAGTGACTCGAGACCAATCTCACTCCGTTTTCAAACAAAGGGCAAGTAAAGTAGTAGCAAAACAACAAATGTAAGGCCCGAGGGGGTCCTCTGCTGGCCTGAGGGGCCCTTTTGCCGCTTGAGGGGCACTATGGCTGGTCGCCTGAGGGGGCACTCTGCCCGCCTGAGGGGGCACTCTGCCCGCCTGAGGAGGCACTCTGTCAGCCTGAGGGGGCCGTCGGTCGGCCTAAAAGGGCCCTCTGTTGGCCTGAGGGAACACCCTGGCCGTCTGTGGGGAGTCACTCTGGCCACCTGAGGGGGCACTCTGGCTGCCTAGGTGCCCACCTGATATTGTAAATACAAATAGCCAACGTTTTGCCAATTATACAAAAGATGAAATAGAGGCAACCTCAAAATGTAGTGGACCAAATTGAAATCCGTCCAGTTTTCAAATTTGGGTATAGGTAGGGGCACCACTGCATTGATGACCCCCTCGAAGATTTTCTGGATTCGTCACTGCTACTCGGTCGATGTGTCTGACTGCTCCAGCCTGTGGTGTTACTGTTGTGTGCGCTACTGCAGTCTCCAGCCTGTGGTGTTAGTGTTGTGTGCGCTACTGCAGTCTCCAGGCCCGTGGTGTTAGTGTAAATGTGTGGCGCTACTGCAGTCTCAGGCCTGTGTGTTAGTGTCGTGTGCGCTACTGCAGTCTCCAGCCCGTGGTTTAGGTTGTCAGTGTGCGTACTGCAGTTCTCCAGCCCGTGGTTGTTAGTGTCGTGTGCGCTACTGCAGTCTCCAGCCCGTGCGTGTTTAGGTGTCGTGTGCGCTACTGCAGTCTCCAGCCCGTGGTTGTTTAGTGGCGTGTGCGCTTACTGCAGCTCCAGCCTGTAGGTGTTAGTGTCGTGTGACTACTGCAGTCTCGCCTGGGGTGTTAGTGTCATGTGAGCTACTCAGTCTCCGCCTGTGGTTGTTTGTTAGTGATTTATTGCGCCTACTGGCCACACTGGCGGGTCCAGGGGGGGAATTTTAGGGCCATGGCCCCCCAAAAGGCCTAAAGTGGCCTGTTTGGCCCTCCCCAAACGATCAAGCCTCATAACAAAAAGTGTTGTTAAGAATGTATAATGAATGCCTCTGATCCATAACTACAGTTTGATGGAAACCAACCAAACAGGTTCAATATTCAAATTAATAGAAAGAATGCAGTTGTTCAGGGAATAAAACGCAAGATTTCCCGCGCTCCGTCGGCACAATTTAAAAGCTGAATATATCAAATAGGGGTTAAAAAATGGTGTCGTTTCCTATCGCATTTATGTTTTATGTTGCTACTTTCTTAGGTATATTATTGTGCAAAATAATTAGCTTTAACTTTTGTATCACATTTTTAAACGCACAATACATTTTTAGAGGTCTGCACTATACACAATGTGATGCATTGATGAGAATGCATATCCAGCGCATAATACTAAAAAATCGCTCTGCTACGCGGCGCAATTATTTATGAATTACAGGTCTTGGACCTAAGCAATATTCCAAGTTGGTATGGCTCATTCCAAATTGGTGTCACTGGTTCTTGATTTTAAAATTGGCTAATTCCAGCTTCAAATAGTGCAGTATGGCATGTATGGCCCATGCCATACATGCCATACTGCATTATCCATCCTTGTAACGTGACTTTTCATCCGTTTTATTTGGCCCTTTCAACGCTTGGGAAAGGGTTCGCCAATACCACTGGCGGGTTCAGGGCGCATCAGGGGCGCATCCCCACCCCCGCAAGAATCTGGGGGCATTAAATACAAGCATGCCCCCCCACGCGTTCCTGCAATGATCTTACTAGAAAACTATGAAAGTTTACAATTTTGCGGGGAAAGATAACAATTTATCGTATAAATTGCCCTTGCAGCAGTCGAAATCCAGCTATCCACAGTCAAGAACTCGAAAATTTCGCGCCGCTTCGCGGCAAGTTTCGCAATTGCATATACAAATTTGGCAAATTAATTTTATTCAGTAACTTGCAGAGGCCCACCGCTTATATTTCTGGGTTTTATCAGGCAAACCCGTAAAAATTTCGCGACGCTTTGCGGCGCTATATAACTTTTAAAACATATAAAAATCATATATTATAACATGGAAATATACATTAAAATGCTGCAAAAGCTTAAATACGCGCATATTTTTTCTCTTGTCATTTCAGCCAACACCCACTGGAAAATTGTCGGTGACGCCCCTGCCAATGGGTATGAGATAAACGTTATTGTTTCTTAACCCGCGCGGCGTAGGGGTCTCCTGCCGAACGCGCGGCGTAGGAAGGGGGGGGGGGTAAATTTTACCACCTCTTTACTTCCGAACTAATAAGACCGCAGCGAGACCGCAGGGGTGACTCGAAAAGCTCTCCATAACGAATCGAAGCATACTCGAATTTTTCAAGTTAAGGTCAAATGTAGGTCACGGTCAGGTATATGAAATGTTCGTTAATTGAGTAGATGGTTCAATACTTTCAGAATTATAATCAGTGATTCCGAGACTATCAATGCACAATAAAGCTCATCAAAGTGTGATACTCTATGCTTAAATAAAATGTGAAATTGACATGCAAGGTCCAAGGGTAAGGTCAGTCATCAAAAGCGTCACTGTCACGAAAGGTCAAAGAAAGTCTTGTGAACACATGTTCAGGAGTTTATTTTGCACGTAAAAATCCAAGACAGAACAATAGCAATTCTTTCGAAACTTGACCCCTCAAAAGGTCAGAGATCAGGTCATCAAACGGTCAAAACGAAACTGGACTATATGAATAAACAATGCATTTCTAGCGTTAAGTTGTTCAAAAACACCAAAAAAGATATTTATATATCGTATCAGGTCAAATCCAAAAAAACGTATTTTGCAAAAATGACGTCCATTTACCTACTTATGCTTGGAGAACAATCAGTCCACTGAAAAATGAAATATTACTATGAATTGGTTGGGTAATCATTAACTTGGTTCCAATAAATATCCGTTTTTTGTTATATACCTTGAAATTTAAATTTTTGGGAAATTTCTGAAAAAAATCAGTTTTTTGGATTTTGGGGGCCACACCCAAAAACCCCAAATTGAAATCCGGAAAATCAGCTCATCCTTGTAGAGCAATTCAGATTGTCTCTCTCACGTTTAGCAAGTTATTGATATATGGTTGGTACGAGAACTGGGCTTTGAAGCTGAATGGCTGCTTTTTGCAGAGCTCAACGATTGTCGATACAAACACTATCGTTATTCTACCAAGAATGGCATGGACATGACGTCACAAAACGTCTCATTAATCTCCCAAAGTCTGAACCTTTTTTCAGTTTTTTTTAAGGTGGACGTCAAATTGAGTGCGTGAGATAAGGGTACTACGGAAACTTTGAGTCGTTATCTCTGTTACCGAGTTTTCAAGTATGCGAACATGCGGGAGGGGGAATATTTACCCCTACGCCGCGCGGATTAAATGTGTACCTATATATCGTAGCGTAGCATATATGCTACGGAATATCGCGTTTTTATGTTTTCCCTTTCTTTTGTTAAGCTCAAATACCAAAATAAGATGAACGGCCCAGATCCGCGGAAAAAAAGGGCGTGGAGGGGGAGGGGATACCTTCCCCCCCCCCAAAGCCGACGGCTGGATCCGCCAGTGTACTAGCACAGTCTCCAGTAATAAGTGCTCCTGCAGTCTCCCACCCACGTTGTTAGCGTTGTGTGCGCTCCTGCAGTCTCTCGCCCGTAAGGTTAAATTTTGTATAAGTGATGCCCACTGACAACGCTTCAATTTCGCAAAATCAATTGAATTATTTTTGGGATAGTTCTCGATTGTGCTTCAAAAACATATTTCTCGTTTTTATTGATTTTTGTTTTTGAATTTGATTTTGAATTGATTTTTGAACGCTGAAGCAAATAACAAATCTGAGATGGCAGTAGGACGGCCGAGAAGGTTAGGATAGCCCCGTGCCCCGCTGGGGGGCATAATCTGCCCCCTCCCGGAATTTCTCAATAACTCAAAAACCATGGTAGATACCAACGTAAAACTTGCAGTACCTTATCCTAAATCAATTTGACGTCTTCTCCCAAAAATTCGATGAAATTGATTACTAACTGTGGAAGAAAATGACCTTTTGATGACGTCATGTCATGCCATTTTTGGTGGAAAAACGATAAATGTTTGAAAATCGTAGAAAATGGGGTGTGGGAGCAAAATAAAAAAGCATCAAAAGTTGCAATGCATTTGTCTTCAAGAATGCAAACTCGGATTTGCAAATCTGGAGTTGTCGACCCATAGATTTGTTTTCAAGAAAAATATATCAACAAAACAAAAAAAAATCGCAAATATTTAAACCGGAATATATGTAACAGAAATACTAGGTATAAACAAACCCAAACACAACTTCATAGCAATATCTGGAATTTTGCTGATCTTACTGGACCCAAGTGTAAGTACTTCATGAGTATTTTTCATTTTTTTTTTTACCTTTTGACCAATAGAGACAAATAAATATGCACAGCTGTTTTTATGAGACAAAACTGGACTGGCAACATAATGCATGTTTAGTTAAACCAATTTCAATCTCCACAATTTGACCTCATCTGACTGGACTTGGACCTTTTATGGTGTCAGATTGTTCCAATGGTACTACGTTTCTACTATCGAATACCCGTGTATAACAACCCCTAAAAACATATGTGGCATTACTTTGCGTAGACCTCATGCAACAGTGACCTTTTGTGACCGATACTGACCTGAACCATTTTGCCTTAAAATTTCACTTTGTTGCCTTAATGCAGGATTTAATATACCTTTGAGAACACTTTGTGCTCAAATAGTTACAATCTAAGGGTTTGCGATAGAAAATGTGTCCCAAAAACTAAATATCTCCATTTGACCTTGACCTGACATCTGACCTTATTTCGAAAATTTCACGTATGCTTTGGGTGCGTATCTTTCGGTGAGACCTTTCGATTGCCGTATTGCGCGTCTCGCTACGGTTATTGGTTCAGAAGATAATAACGAGGGGGCCGCGTTCGTCTAGATACCCCAGCGGGGCGTGGATTAAGCGAGTTACTGGGGTATATTCCGTAACGCGAATTATTGCTGGGAGAGGCCATTTTTAGACCCCCCCTCTGATTTTGGGAACTAATGGACTACTGGACTGATCTTAAAATTAAAACGGCATTTCATAGCCCCACTTTATATTGTTGACCTCAGGGTCCCCTATGATGTCACATGGCACGTCAAAGGCAAATTAATGTTTGACCGTGTCATCAAAGTCCGATGGATGGAATTGTCGCGATAAAAATAGATATTAAACACTTAAACAGTTCATAAATAAATATGATTCGTGTATCTATAAGTACCATTAAGTACTTATAAGTACCATTATAAGCTGTTGATGACCGTAGGTCAGGCCAAGGTCATCCGAGGTCAAGAGGTCAAACTGCAGATTACGGGCAATAAAGTTGTAATACATGTTTATGGATTTTGTTTTCTACTAGAACGCGAACAATGACGATAGAACATTGCTTGTTCCATATAAATAGAAGACAAAATACAAAAACGGATATGCGTTTTTCATGCATTGTTATGATGTAGAGGTGGTCGAATTTCGTCTTTGAAAGGTCGTAAGTAAGTCATTTGTGGAGATATCGACTTAAAATTGGTACTCAAATGCATTGGACTCGCCTCGATCATATAAATTCCGGTGTTTCAAATATTCTGACTTGTTTTGCAAATTTTGTAAAAAAAAAGAATATCATTTGATTTCCAAAAATTTTGATTAAAAAATCCGAGATAGCAGTTTGATAGCCGACTCTATTATCAGTCATTTTGTATATGCCAATTTAATTTATTTTTTAAAGTATACATTTGACAGTGCTTTCCGCAAACCCTTATTTTTTAACAAAAAAATGCAGAAAATGACGTCACTCTGACGTCATTTTCGGTTGATCTATCATAGTCTCATCTTTTTCCTTCAGCCAACATGTGTCAAATTGGTGTGAGAGAAAGTACTGGAAGTTTGGTGATGATACCGCTGTTGGTTTGGTAGATATTACAAAACAACGGGAGGGGGCTATAAACAGACCCCCCCGAGTAACTCGCGGGTTAAGTTCTTTATCAGTCTCTGACTTATAACGTTATCGATTGACTAGCGATGCTCTGTCTGAGCTATAACCGGACGGGACTTAACAAGTCAAGAGGTAAGACCTATAAACAGGTTACAATTCAAAACATGCTAAGTGTATTCAAAAACGTGTCGAGCATTCATGATTCTCGTAAGCTTCTTGCACGCTCGTATGTACGCTTCTGGTGCTGGTCTGAAATATGTCAGCTGATCAGCGGCCAATGCAGGGTCAGAACTCTCTCCTAGGCACCTCTGATACGGCAGTGCTGTCGGGGGACATCCGTCTGGGTACTGCTGGTATCCCGATCATGCCCGTCTGGGTACTGTTGATACCCTGAGCATGTCTACCTGGGTACGGCTGGTACCCCGATCATGATTCATGTCCGTCTGGGTACTGCTGGTACCCCGAGCATGTCCGTTTGGGTACGGCTGGTACCCCGAGTATATCCGTCTGGGTACTGCTGGTACTCCGAGCATGTCCGTCTGGGTACGACTGGTACCCCGAGTAAATCCGTCTGGGTACTGCTGGTACCCCGAACATGTCCACCTGGGTACGGATGGTACCCCGAGCATGTCCACCTGGGTACGGCTGGTACCCCGAGTATGTCCACCTGGGTACAGCTGGTAACCCGAGCATGTTCGCTTGGGTACGACCAGTACCCTGAGTATGTCCGACTTTGTACGACTAGTACCCCGATCATGATTCATGTCCGTCTGGGTGCTGCTGGTACCCCGAGCATGTCCGTCTGGGTACTGCTGATACCCCGATAATGTCCGTCTGGGTACTGCTGGTACCCCGATCATGTCCGTCTGGGTACGGCCGGTGCGGCGGTGACTACGCCACGCCACGCCACGGCGGCGACAGAGAGAAAGTGCGGGGCGCTTTCGGCCGTACCCGGACCAGACCCACGCCGCCCGGCCGTCCACCCGGCCGGCAGTTTCTCCGGGTGCAGCCCTGATCAGTTCATGACCGACGCTGACCCGGCCCGCAGTTCGAACGCTCTGAGCAAAACACAGGCGGATACGGACACTGGTGATCCAGCCTCGGCGCGCTGTGTGAAGTTATAGCGATCAGCTGAGCGTGTCGACTTCTCCGTTCAGTCACCGAAGTGAGAGCACTGAACACTGTTCAGTGAACAGTGGAAAGCAAGCGCTGAAGAAATCGTGACATACAGACAGTGAACCTACAGGTGTGGTGCCGTCTGTGAGTGAGATACCGACTCACGGGTGGTCGCTGTCGTCTGACGCGCCGGTGAGGCAGCGTTCGGTGAGTGGCGGCCAGAGATGCGTGCGGCGTCCAGCTGCGCCGTGACCGCGCTGCTGCTGCTGCTGCTGAGCGCGGCGTACAGCGCGCCTCAGCAGCGGCAGCAGAGGCTGCTGTTCTCCCCCAGTCAGCGGTCCGGCGGGGACGGCCCGGTCCGTCCCTCCTCCTCCGGCCTGGTCCGACCCTCCTCCGGCCTGGTCCGACCCTCCTCCGGCCTGGTCCGACCCTCCTCCGGCCTGGTCCGCTCCTCCTCCGGCCGGCTCATCTTCACACCAGAGCGGCTCGTCTTCTCCTCGTCCCGGCGCTCCGCACCGCTGTCGGCGTCTCCGCCTCCACCACTGTCGCCTTCTCCGCCTCTACGGCTGTCGCCGTCTCCACCTTCACGGCTGTCGCCGTCTCCGCCTCCACGGCTGTCGCCAGCTCAGCATCCACAGTGGTTGCCATCACCATCACCGCTGCTGCTATCGTCACCACCTCCGTCATTCCCGCCGCAGGCTGACGGCGGCATGGCCCGCATGCAGGCGTATCTGCAGCAGGTGCGCCTGTCGCAGGCGGCCGGCCGCTCCCGGCAGGCGCAGCGGGCGGCCGCGGCGCGTCAAGCCGTCGCCCCGGGCGGGATTCGACCCCGGGTCGGACCGCGGTCACCGGCGGCAGTGGCGGCCAACCCCGACGCGGCCACCGCGCCGCGGGCCGGCGCCGCTCGCAGTTTGGTGACGGCCGTGGCTGGAAACTCACTGGCTGACTACGCCTCTGCCAGGGACGCCAGACGTCTGGACACAGAGCCTGCCAGGGACGCCAGACGTCTGGACACAGAGCCTGAGGGGTCGGACTGGAGCGACAACTTACTGGACTCGGCAGCCAGAGCTGGTCTGCGGTCGCCGGGGCTGGCGCTGGACGAGGCCGGGGACCAACCCTGGCCCTCTGCACAGAATGCCGGCGGACCTGCGGAGGCGGAGGAGGCGGAGGACACGGTGTATGGCGGGGCGATGCATCGGGACGAGCTCGTGTACCACGGCCCGCTGCGGTCCGACAACTACGAGGGTACCGACTTCCAGAGTCCGCGGCCGGTCACCGCCTCGGCTCAGCTGCTGGACGAGTGGGAGACCAAGGAGACGAGGCGGCCTACGATGGCGGACGAGCCCGCGACGCGCGAGGCGAGGCGGCTCGACGCGCCGCCTGACCAGCAGCCCGAGTACCTGGCCGACCTGCTGCGGCTGGGACGCGACTTTGTCTACCTGCCCGGCCTGAGCGCGCTGAACGGTGGCACCGTCGACCTGGGTGAGACGACCGCCAGCACGACTGTGAAGCCTGCCGCCACGAGATTCACCAGCCTGCCTCTGGACAAGGGCAGTGCTAATGTGGTGTATGTTTACATCGTCCGCGGTGACGGCGAGGGGCTGGATTTGTACGAGATTAACGGCGGGTTGGAGGGTGTCGGAGCAGATGGCGCTGACGTCAAATCTGAATCCCCGCGATATTCAGCCGTCCTGGGAGACGTAGACGGTAACGATGGATTGTTCGTTGATGAAATTCCGACATATGAGGTGCATACTGATCAGAATGAGATCGGTATTACAACGCAGGATTTGGAAAGCGCTGCCGACAGCTCCGCGAATTTGCTCACAATAGCTGACGAGTCTACTAAGGGTCCTGACGCGGCAGCGGGAGGTCAAACTGCGGACGCTGATGATCGGGAACATCCGGAGTTGGCGTCAGACGGCGCAGAGCATGGAGAAATAACAGAGGACAAAAACACAGATTCAATCACATCAGTGTACTTTGATCCAGCAAATGAGATTCTTATAAAGCCTGAAGCTGAAAACAAATTATCAATTGAAGGTAAGAGTGCGAAGTCTACCTTCAAGCAAGACGATGATTCATCCTCTGTTGAACAAGTCGCGGAAGAACGCGGGATTTTCTTCTTCCCAGGAAACGTCATCCACTCGTTTGGCATCGCTCCAAGCGCGGCAGGTAAGCCACCTCTGTTTGGCATCGCTCCAAGCGCGGCAGGTAAGCCACCTCTGTTTGCTTTATGATCGACCGAGGGAGCCTTTCTCTCCACTTAAATGGAAGTGAAATCAGCTCCCGATATTGCCGTAGAACGAGTTTGGTTACCAATGTTTGAAATGCAGTCGCAACAGGGAAAATAACGACCCAACCGAGACACTACCATCTAGAGAGCAAATATTCCCAGTGATGTCAGCAGTTGGTGAGCCCAGATATGCATGAACATTAATCCGTAGCTCAATCAAATCATAAATACAGAGCTGCATGGCTCGCCTGACGCAACAATACCTACCCACGCGACATTGATGTTCGCAGAGTTGGCAATAACCCGTGATGAGTGACGCAGGATGACCAATGGCCATGCGCGTGTGATTAACAGCTCATAGTACCCATACACAACTATCCTGCGAGGTACAGCCAAACCTAATCCTGCAGTTCAGCTAGTTACTGCTTGGTCGGGATACATGCAGTAATGCCACCTGGTGTCGCCTGCCCCAACTACCTCCCAGAGGGCGCCCCGGCCGGCGGTTCGCGTCCACTGCCCGCCCTCACGTCCCCTCCTCCCCGTGTCTACAGGTCTGCCGATGGTAATGATGATGATGATTGGGGCTTAAGGGCGTCTGCCGATGGTGGTGTCGCCGCCCCGGCCGGCGGCTCGCGCCCACTGCCCGCCCTCACGTCCTCCCCCCGTGTCCACAGGTCAGCCGGTGGTGGTGTCGCCGCCCCGTCCGGGGGTCCCGTCTCGTCTCATCAGCGCCAACGATTCGACTCCGATCGCTGCTCTGCTGACGCCGCCGGCACAGACGGCACAGACAGCGGCGGCACCCTCTATAGACCGACTGGACACGGCCGCCCCCTCCCGACTGGACACGGCCGCCCCCTCCATAGACCGACTGGACACCGCCCCGCCACCGCCACCGCCGCCGCCCACAGCCGTGCCTGCTGGCGCTCCTCAGAGCAGCGCCGCCAACAGCCGGCCGGTCCTCTTCACTGACAACACGGCGGACATCAGCTCTCTCAGCGTCAGCCCCGCCGCCTTTCTCACCAGCTCAAGCTTCGTCTTCCCGGGCAGCTCCCAGAACACTGACAACACGGCGGACCTCAGCTCTCTCAGCGTCAGCCCCGCCGCCTTTCTCACCAGCTCAAGCTTCGTCTTCCCGGGCAGCTCCCAGAACACGGTCAACACAGGCGCTCCGTTCCAGTTCTCGCCGTCCACTTCTGAGGCGGGCTCTTCAGAGAGCGTCCGCCCCGACGCGTCGACGTCGCGGCCGTTCCTGTTCTCCTCCAGCCGCCCGAGGCCGGCGGCGGTGGCGGCGGAGCGGGTTGACCTGCCCGTGACCCCGGTAGGTCAGTGCCGCGCAGAGTCGGACTGTGCGGTGCTGAGCCGGCGGCGGCGCGGCTGCAGCGTCAGCGCCGACTGTCCGCTCCCGCAGCGCTGCTGCTTCAGTCAGTGTCTGGGAGTCTCCGTTTGTCAGGAGGGCACCGTCAGGGACCGGCTGGCAGGCCTCTCCGCGCCCGTCAGGGACCGGCTGGCGGGCCTCTCCGCACTGGCTAACGTAGTGGTGCCCTGACACTGGCGGCAGCCAAGCGGGCTGTGACCGGCGAATGGTTAGGACGCAGGGAGGGGCAGCGCTGTGATAAGGGATGTTAAACCGTGAAGTGTAGTGTTTGTAAGGCCCGGCCCATAGTGTTTCACTAACGTTTGTGTTGTAGGGTTGTTATTATCCACACAGAGGACCACTATCGCGTTACGGATAATCTCTCCAAATGACAAATAAGGGTGCTGTTTTACCTTTATAGCACGTAGTTTCGACAGGAAGAAGCTGATTAGACTTGTCATTTTGTTACGTATATATCACACGTGTTACCCGACTGCCCAATGGTATAGCTGGCAGTCCCAAAGAAGTGTAGCGAAAACATGGATATAATTACTATTCTGTGAGCACAGATGAAACATTTGTGTACGGTACGGATTTGGTATCGCATGCGAACCTGAACTTGGCCTTGTGTTTGAAGATGAATGTCCTTGCAATGTTGACTTCAGTGGGTAAGGTGCGTGTTGTTGGCTTCTATGGTAAGACGGCCGGTCCGGTGCGTATTGTTAGCTTCTATGGGTGAGGCGGCCGGTCCAGTGCGCATCACTGATTATTTACGATGTAGCCGCAGCCCTCCATCTGTATTTCGCCTGTCGTGGTGATCCTTCTTGTGTGTGTCAGGTAGCATGAACTGAATCTTCCTACTGCCTGCAGCTGCAGAGCAATATAAGGTGTGCAATGCTCCTAGGAGCTACTGGCCGAAGACATCCAGCTGGACAGCATGATATTTGAGCATGTCGATCTGCTGTATTGCGGTGTAGTTTTTTAACCAAATATGTTAACTTTTGACGTTCAGTGTAAAGCGAATTTAATATAGCAAACTGACATCCATGGGGGTTGATCAGCCGTCCAACTACACCTGCGTCTTCTGTCGTAGAGTGAGATGAAAAGTAAAGGAACCGGAACTTTTTCGCTTGGATATTAGAGAGCTGAATCGGTCAGCGATGATATCACACCTACCACTTGCACTCTGAAAACAATATACTACCGCGCCGCACATTTGCTAGTCACCACACCTTGGCTTTACCAATAAGCATTGTTGAAGCAAGGTGAGTCATATCGCTTCGTATTCTATAAAGCTACCCAACGCTCAACCCGTAAATAGCCCACCTCGATTGATAGCCTGTATTAGGAGCATTATCAATGCCTGTTAAAATTAACATCAGTCATTGCCAAGGGACGAACACTTTGCGGGAACAACAAAAAAGAGCAGCAGTACCGCGCTCCAGATCACAGCTGACCGTCCAGCCATCACCCAGTGAGCCAGCCAGATGCGGCACAATGTTAGCACGACCGTACACGGGTGAGTTCCGCTCCGGGCAGCGGCGCAGGTCGGCAGGAGACGAGTCACGCGCAGGGTCCACACACCGCGCGGCACAGCCAGCCAGCCAAGTGGACAGCAGACCGTGTCACACGCCAGGGTCACACACCGCGCGGCACAGCCGGCCAGCCAGGTGGACAGCAGACCGTGTCACACGCAGGGTCCACACACCGCGCTGCACAGCCGGCCAGCCAGGTGGACAGCAGATATGGATACTTGCTCACTAGCCACGATAAGGACAAGTATGAATTCATGCCGTGGAAAAAAACGTCATAAAGGCGGACTTTTTTGTTGACAATCGACAAATGACTCGGACAGCCGTTAGTAAAATTACATTATTCCTTTCTATTACTTCATTTCTCAATGCGCTTTCAACGACATTATTTCGATAATTTTCGTATTAATGTCACACATTTCCGTCATGACTTCTGCTGTGCCAGCGATACCCCCGGAGCGGCCATTGAGGATAAGTCTCAGGGCAGCCAGGGCACCAGACGTCACAAAGAGATCTCCGCCCGTCCGTCCGGCGGCGGCTCGGCTCGGCTAGCCCTTGCTCTGCGTCTGGCGCAGCTGAGCCTGCAGCTTACCCACCGCCTCGCGGCTGGCCTCCTGCTTCGACTCCAGGTCCTTGAGCAGGTCGTCGTGCCGTTTCCTGAGCGGGGGCGGAGCAGGGCGTCAGGAGGACCAGAGGCAGCGTCTCCAGCGGACAGACGCAACGCAGACGCGTCACCCGCAGACTGGTTATTGATTCAACTTTTTGGAACGAATCCATCACGATTCATTCGGAACATCAATGATTCAATCACCGATTGATTTATGGATAACTATTTTGATAAATTATTATGTATAATTCAAAGAAACAAAACACATTTTGAATAATTCACATTTGATTTAATATTGAAACAACATTGAACAATATTTTGACTCAATCACCCTTGTTTCTATGCAGGTTTTGGCTCAATCACGATTCATGAATCAAAAGATCTGATTGTGAATGTTTTTTTATTCAAGGGATTTCGATTGAACGATTCCAGCCAATTAAAACAGCGTCGAATCAATAACCAGTCTGGTCACCCCGGGATCAGCTGGCCAGGGTATGCTTAAAAAGCAAAACAGGGGCATTGGTTCGAGAAAAAAAAACTGCATGCATAAATCCAGTAAGTTCATTTTAAGAGTTGTGAAAATAGATTAGCCAATGCACCTCAAGATACAAATTGGCAGAACGAGAAAGTTTTTTAAATTAAAAAATATATGCTACAAAATGAGTGTACAAATATATGTTCCAGTAAACACAAATTTGAACACCCTCAAAGTTCACTTAATCTGCATGCTTACAGTTCTCCATTGATGTAGTCCAGTCGCTTGGATACATTCTGGCTGGCCTCATCCGGGTCCTGCTTGACAAGCACTGGGCCAATCAGCTTGTAAACCCGGGCTCCATCTTCAAGATGAGACATCTCCTATACAACACAACCAAACATACCATGATCACTATGTGACAGTCACAGAACAAGCATTAGTATTCTTCAGGCACATATCACTGGCTTGCAGAACCTTCAGCACAAACACTATAACTTAAAAGTTGTTTTTTAATTGGAAAAAATACTTAAAATTACAGCACAAGGAAAACTGTCATCAATGATAAATTATAGTTCCTGAAGGACTCTAATTAAGCTGAACTTAACTTCAAAACATTTACAATGTTAAGTTTAATATCAGGCGTTTACTGGAAGCAAGTTACAGAATCCCTTCAATACAATTTGCTTGCCAACACATTTACTTATAAGGTGAGGTCTTCAAAAGCAACATATGATTTGATCATTGTTCCATTTATAAAAGTTATCACTTCCATATACTTAGTAAGCTATTAAAAATATACAACAATCTTGGTCATAACAAGCAAAACAGTAATGTTCAACCTTCAATAAAAGGGAAACATGTATACTATGTATAAAAATACCTCTTTCACAATAGCATTTTCATTCATCTGGCCATCAAGAAGTTGCCGGGCTCCCAATGCTTTCTGGTAATCTGAAACAAAATAATACACATGAGGGAATCTAAAGATGCTGTTTTAACACCATCACAGGTTAGGTACCTACATATGTTAATGCTTCATTTTAAAATATAATATCTTCATGAACACTGATGGTCTAATACACCCAAACTAGAAAAAAGAAAAACACATTTCTGTCAAGTGTCCAACATGTCAAGTCATCAACATGTTCAGCATCACTGGCCAATTGCACAACAATTACAATGCGGGGACACTGCAGTGTTCAGCAAAGCAAGCCAGAAGCATATCAATTTTGGCTCATTTGTATCTTACTGCAATGCAGCCAAGGGTTTTAGGGAACTGTGGCAGCAGTGCCAAGGGTTTTAGCATTTAAATAATTTCAGCAGGAGATAGTTAAAGGGATTATGATTTAAATCATGTTTGTCTATGATAAAGATAATCTTGATCTATAATCATGCTGATATAAATCATGCTCGCTTATTTAAATCATGCTTCAAACTTATACATAACTTAAACTTAGGTGAATATTGTGAAAGATTAATTATATGCATTATATCGTGACATCGATATGAATCTCCATAACCATACCTTTTTGAAGCTGTTTGTACTTTTCCACTTCAGTTTGAAACTTTTTTTGAATGGCTTCCGTCATTCTTGCAGGTTTGCTGTGCCAAAGTTTCTGAGTTTCTGTGCTATTCAAATAGCAATAAACAGAAATAGAAACACCCCTAACTACACACGTGCTTGTGTTTTAACGAATAAAACAATGAATTGACACACCTCTCGGAAGGAAGGTGCCTTATTTCAGCGGACCGCTTTATGTCGCAGAGACTGTCGGATATGACGTCACTGAAGGAAAAGGTATGATTGAACGACGAACGTTGAATCTTGATCGTGCTTCTATGGAATAAAACGATAATTTGTCGGATCGCTCTTCATCTTGAATTACATTTTAATTACAAAACACATAATGCTATCTGATTGTATTAATCATTGTCGAGTATGAATTTAAACTTTAAAGAAACTTTTGCCCCACAAATTTTTTATTTCCTTTAATCAGGCCAATTCAATTATATTTCAGTGCCAATTCAATTTCAAATTTGTACCAATTCAGTCGTTATGGGGGATATGAATATGATGCCGCCCTTGAAATTTGAATTCGAATTCCGCATGAGTGCTCATCATTGATGATTGACCTCTAATATATAGAGATGGTGCTCATTCATACAGTTCAGCGCAGGTTCAGCGTCTGGGAGCCTGAGGTTCCTTCAGTGACGTCACGCATTGGGTACAGGAAATGTAAATAATTTGCCTCAATACGTCTTCTCTGATAGGCTGAGCAAGCAGGACTTGCGGATAATTTTTAATTTTATAAATAGGAATGCTAGAATACCATTTTTTCAAAAAATGTACTGAAACTTACTTTTGCATAAATAATTGCTTAGATGTGATCTACGCACAGCGAATAATCCAATAAAACAAATATGAACCAAAGATTGAAATTAAAATAAAATGATTCCGTGTTATAAGTACGATTCACCACGCAGCTTAGCAATTAGTGGTGTAAACTATGGCAAACAATGGTCATAAGCGAGCCACTCGCTGGAGCTTGTGTCTGGAGATTCTATATACGGCCTTGCTGGAGATACAGCCTGTTTATATATACCCTGATACAGCCAAGGTTACTAGAACATATACAGCCTTGGTCTGGAGAGATTATATCTGTCTGGAGGTCTGGAGATTTTATATACCGTGGTCTGGAGCAAGGCCTTATGAGTCTGGAGCAGTATATTAAGGCCTTTTGAGAAGCAGCGGTGGTAAGAGCAAGTGGGTTTAAGATAGGTCAAGACATGCGTTGAAAAAGAAACAAGAAAACAAACAAAATACACTGTCTTATATTACTGGAAGATTCTGTGCCGGGGCACATAATCTATAACGATATGATAACTAGAACCAAAATATTTTTTATGGGCATCCCTTATGCTTCTCGAGGGTGGATAATAATGTTGAGGCAGATATTAGAGACATAGCCCAGAATTGATGGCATTTTCAAGGTTGACGTGGGAGTATTTTTTGATTGTTCCATCTCTAAGTACCCACCTACTACTAGAGACCCAAGGACAGACCAGAGACTCACTAGGGACACCAAGAAACAACTAGAGACCACAAGGAACCACTAGAGACCACAAGGAACCACTAGAGACCACAAGGAACCACTAAAGACCACAAGGAACCACTAGAGACCACAAGGAACCACTAGAGACCACAAGAGACCACTAAGGATGCAACTAGAAGTTTCAATTTCCACAAAAACACTAGGATTTTCTTGTAGTACCACAAAAAACACTATAATTCCTAGTTTGAATTCTCTAGTGGTCCCACTAGTGGCACTAGAGAACCACTAGAAAAGCTCCAGTGGATTTTTTTTCAAGGGGAACTAGGTGATACAGTGAATTTGACACGGAAACTGACAGCAGGTGCCAGGTACTCCACAATCGTTGCTTCTGATGAAACTCTTCAACGTTAGTGCAGTCAGCTGTTGGAACCAGGAGACGTCATCACTTGTATTGTATTGCGGTTAAAGAGCGGTCCACTGCAGGAGTGGCTATTAAGCACTTAACAGCAGCACTTAACAGCAGCACTTAACAGGCACTTAACAGCCCTATAGCCTCAGATATTTTCACAAGGTCAAGCTGCAGAGGTATTTTTGAAGGCTAAAAGAGTGCATTTTACTTACTTATATGTTAACAAATATTTGTATGGCTAAATTTGCAATAAAGCAAAGATTCAATTTTTGGGGATTGTTTGTGTGACCTTGAATGACCTTGACCCCATGACCTTGTGACCAGACATGTTCCATTCCCCCAGGCGTTTTGGCCTTTAAATGAGTATTGTGGTGACGGGTGTTATGCTATAGCTATTCCGACGATGTTTGTTCAAATATTGCTCATGCTTACTCCTCCCTATGTTCCTTCGAAGGGTGTTGGTCGGTCAATCAAGCAGTATACAGCACACTTGAAAATTGGATCCCAAGATCCTTCGCGATCATGGATCCGAGGTTCAGGAATCCAAAGTGGATCTAGGCTATTTTCAAACGTTTTTGATAGCCAAACAAACCAAACAAACTCAGGCAATAGAGAAGGATCTGGACGCTAGAAGTTACAACGCATAGTAGTGCTGTGTTGCTGTTATCGTTGTCAGAACCTTGATTCCAAATTTGAGGCTTCTGAGATCCGAGCACATGTCTGCTTGTGACTTTGTTTTCGTTGACCTCGTGTGACCTCGGAGACACCTCTGATTTCAATTTTCGCTTTTCAAAATACCTATCAATGTTTTGCCTAACAATGCAACAAATTCAAAAGGTGGATTTTTCTTTTAATTTCCATATTTTCCTTCTATATATGTGTGTGTTTTGAATTACCCCAAGGGGGAGTGGTAACGGTAAAAATATGCGAAGATATGGGACCGATTTCGACGAAGTCTTCACCATTCGATCTGGCATGGTCTGAAACGGTGCCTATAGGAATTTTGTCCACTTTGGTCTGAAATAACTGGACCAAATTGGACCAAAACCACCCAAACCACCCAAAATCGTTGCAGACGACATGTTCCGAACCTATGGGACCAATTTGGGCGGTATCTTCACCAATCAATCCGGCGTGGTTAAAAACGTTGTGGTTATGAGTTTTATCTACTTTGGTTCAATCTAAGTGGACAAAATTTGACCAAAAACACATAAAATCGTTGCCAACGTCATGCTCAGAATTTAGGGACCGATTTGAACGGGGTCCTCACCAATCGATGCGGCGTGGTCCAAAACGGTGCTCTATGAAGTTCTATCCACTTTGATTGAATCTAAGTGGACCAAAACTACCAAAAATCATTACAGACGTCATGCTCCGAGCATATGGGACCGATGCGGACACTGTCTTTTGCATTCCATCTGGCTTGGTCCAAAACTGGTCCGTTTTGAGTTTTATCAACTTTTGACTAATCTAAGCGGACCAATTGGACCAAAACCGTTAATTTGGTTGATTTTGACCGAATTTGGTCTACTTAGATTGGACAAAACTGGGTGAAACTCAACACGGCACTGTTTTGAACCAAGCCGGATCGAATGTTGAAGATTCCGTTCAAATCAGTCCCACATGTTTGAGCTGAATCATGATGTGTGCAACGATTTTTGGTGGTTTTGGTCCAATTTGGTCCACTTTAATGAATCAAATTGGATAAAACTCAGAACAGCACCGTTTTGGGATATCCCGGATCGAATGAAGAAGACTCCTCTCAAATTGGCCCCATAGCCTGGCATTGACGGGGGGGGGGAGGGGGGCGGTTAACGCCCCTGACGTTTTTCGTTATAGCTCAGAAACGATTAGCGCTGTCAACGTGAAACTTTGGTTACTTTATTATACATCAATTTCACGTCTTCTTTGCGAAAATGAAGCAATTTCGTCAATACCTTTTTTAGATATAGCGAATTTAGTGACGTCACTATACAATATTTTTACACAAATCAGCTAAATTTTAACAGACCGTACAAAGACAACATAATTCTCAAAATGCAATTTCAAAACAGATAAAGATTACAAATAATAAGGGCTACATAATGCCTATTTCGAATTTTTGAAAGTTTTTGTTTTTGACCCCCCCCAAAAAATGGAAATCACTATTTTCAAAGATATTAAAACCCGGAAGATGTGTCAGAGAACTATATGCAAATAACTACCATACCAAATTTCAAAATGATATAATTTTTGACTTCATCGCATTTACAGTGCTGGTAACTCATGACGTTATGTTTTGAAATTGCATTTTTGGCTTTTATCGACAATATACAGACAAATATATGACAGTACTGTATTTATGAGACAAAATTGGTCTAGAAACATGCCTTTTTGGTTTATATATATTTTTAATATATTTTTGACCTTTCTTTGACCTTAACTTGACATTCAATTCATATTCATGAAGTATGGTGTACAAATGAGTATCGCTATCGCTTTCCATGCGTAAAATGATCCATAAAGCATGTGTCGCATGGCTTTCATATATATTTTGTGTATAGTGACCTTTTGTGACCTGACCTTTGATTTTCATATTTGCTAATAATCTTCATTTTTGATCATGCGGGATATGTATAATACGTTTAAGAGCACTTTGGGTGATGATGGTCGCCAATCGAAGGGCTTTGGATGCGAAGTATGGCACATAAACTAAATACATTGGTTTTGACCTTTGACGACCGTGACCTGACAATGTGGACCTCGCTATGGAATTTAGAGTGTGCTTTAGTCTCCTTAGTGCTTTCGAATGCCGCCTTTGCCATCCCGCTGCGATCTTGGTGGGAAGATAAACCAAGGGGGCGTTAACGCCCCCCCTCCCCTCCCCAAGTGCAATGGTGTTTCAGATCAGACCCCAGTCAATGCTAGGATAGACTCGGAGCATGATGTCATCTGCAACGCTTTTTAGTGGTTTTGGTCCAATTTGGTCCACTTAAATTAGACCAAAGTGATACAAATTAATTACGGCGCCGTTTTAGACCACGTTAGATCGAATGGTGAAGACCCCGTCCAAATCGGTTCAATAGATTTGCAGATATTTGCCTGTCACCCCTCCCCCTTCGGTTGATTCGAAAGCACAAGGTATATAGATGGAAACTAGAGAAATTAGAGGAAAAATACACAATTTTTTTGTTGCATTATTAGGTAATACATTGACAAGTATTTTGAGAAGTGAAAAATTGAAATCAGAGGTGTAACCGAAGTCAAACGAGGTCAACGAAAAGAAGGTCACAAGGTCACGGGATTAAGTTCATTCAAGGTCACGCAAAATTCTTAGAAATAGGATCTTCGTTTAATTGCGAACTCAGCCATACAAGTATTTTTGACATTTGGGTAAGTAAAATGCATTCTTTCGGCCTCCAAAAATACCTATGCAGCGTGACCTTGCATAAATGCCCGAGGCTATAACTGAAGAACCTGAGGTCAGCCGTTAGATCGAGCTAATATTGCCACAGCTGAATTAAGGGCCCAATATTTATTTTATTTTATAAATTTAGTCCGAATGTTTTGATGGGATGGATTCCCGAGATCAGGACCCACGCTTGTTGCGCAGGCCCTGACCCCACCATCCGATCACGCAATTCCAGTCGCTGTCAGAATTTAGAGACGAAAGTTTAACGTCCCCTAACGACTGAGGACTGTCCGCCCGGCTCGCTGGCTTATCTGACCTTTGACACCGGCCGCGCCACCGCCGCAAGGCAATCCCGCCAGGGCAAACAGCGAGCGCCGAACTGCGGCTTGAACCCATCTTGCCAGGGCGGGTCAGATCTGTAGTCCAGCGCTCTCCCGACTGAGCTACACGGGCGGTTACAAGATAACCCTGTACACCAATTTTGAACAAAAAGTGAGAGATAAGAGTGTAATTTGGGATAACAAAATGGTCGATATGTCGTGGAACGCCCCACTGCCCCAGTTGATTTGTCATGTCTTTTTAATACAAAACAAAACATGCTCTTTCACATTGGGAACGTATCATGCCTAAGAACTGCCCACTCAGCTCCTGACCAAATAAGGGTGTTATGCAGTTATCTCTGAGACCTAAATTCTGGTTCGGGGTTGGGTCATTTGCCTCCTTCAAGCTTATTGCTATGCTAGCATGCTGAACAGCTTAACACAAAATTAAATGTTCAGTTGTTCAAGGTGAAGTCTGGTGCAATTTGCATGTTATATGACACGGTTTTGGTGTGCATAATTAACATGAACTTTTTCTTCCACAGATTGTGGAATCATTGTGAGATCAATATCTGCCAAGCATAGAAGAAAATATGTTCATCGTATTATAAAGCTTAATTTTTACCAACTGATATATGCCATGGCTGAGTTAAATCCTCTGAGCATAATCCTGGTTGAAAATGGTAGCAAAGGAGACCGACTGTTGTTTCGTTATCCATTTGCCAATGAACCTACTAAATCCACCATCAAAAGTGAGTTATCATTTACTGATTTAAACATACTGTGTAGGATGGTGCTGGTTGCAACCACATTGTGTTACACATGTTTTTTCACCCAAGGAAAACAAACGTTGCACATCTTTGTTGAATTATTTTTAGGAAAGACTGTTTGTAGTTATCATTTTCACTGCTAAAGGAATGTATATGTGTGGGAATTTACCTATGTCATTGGAATCAGATCTTATGACAATATCTATAAGATGAAACAATAGACAATGGATGCAGCATATAGCCTGTTAAAGGTTCAAATTGTCTGCCTGCTGTTTTACTAAGCAGAGCTCGGCCAGTTTCAGCAAGTCACTAGCAGGCCATCATCAGTACCACTCGACTGCAACACTTGTTCACCACGACACGATTCATAATCTGCTGCTGTCATGACAGCCCATGGTTTGGATAACACATGCTGTGTATCTAGGCACTGTTGATGTTGCGCTGTCCGTTTCCGGCGGCCGTCCGTCCGATGATGTGCCGATGCCACCGCTGCAGGCTACCGTCAGAACCCGTACGCGCTGGATGTGACGGAGGACCTGTTCGCCATCCGCACCCGCCACTCCTCCAACATCAGCAACCACAGGCTGGTCGGCTTCCCCGACAAGGTAAGTTCTGGGCGGCAGATCTCTGGCTTCGGCATGTGTTAGGTGCGTTAGGGGTAAAGCGTTGACCATATGTGTAACGGAATTAGTGCTGTTTTTGCTTCATTGTGAGTGCTATCGTATATCGTAGCGCTTTTATGGTTTCTCGTCTTTTTATAATGCACTTGCTGTGGAAGACGTACTCAGGTCGTCTTCATTATAAAGGTTCTTAGTCAACTGAGGGCCATTGACACTAATGTGATATTTAGTAGCTCTGCTATTTGGCGTGGATTTGTTTAATTATACAAGTTCGTAACAATTGTCTGTTTGTGTCGGTAAAATGCTGATAAGGTACCATCTTCCAATTTCTCCTCGTAAGGCTTGCGATGCTTGATGGCTTCATGGCTGATGGCTCACGGCACGGCACCTATGGGTTATTGGCACGCTATATTATGCACTGAATGGAGTTGTTACCAAGTCCCTCCTGCCTCATATTTTCATGTACAATTTGATGCTAATTCCTCTTTTTATTTTGCTGTGTAGGTATCAGCTTGAACAGCTCTATGTTCTTTTTTCGGATTCAGATATGAATGGGAGGCACCGCGTTATTTTACCACTAGGTGGCGCGCATGTCGCTCGGCCCGATAATAGTGTGCGGGTATATAGAGTTCATTGCCACGGTTCACTACCACGCTGAAACCCAGTAATTACATAGGCTAGAATCTGCACTCTTTCGCTATTCGAAAGCTATGCTCTTGTTTCGCCATTCGAAAGTGCCGTTTCGCCTTTCATACCGATCGGGCCCAAAGCAGATGCGAAAACGCTACTGCCACGCTGAAACTCAGATCCTAACAGAGATAACGACTCGGGACCTTTATCTAATCGACATGGCGTGCTCGGAAACGATTCTGTTTCGCCTTTCATACCGAACGGGCCCAAAGAAAGTCCACCAGGGCCAAGAAGGGTCAACAATGCAAAAACGCTGGCATAAGCCGCCGCGTAATCGCCCCGACCGACTTGAGTGACATCTTGCGGTAGGATTTCTAAGCTTTCTAGAGGTGCTCCCAATAGTCATTATAATCGCGTTACTGACCAAGCGATGCAAAGTTTCCCACGTTCAGGAGAGTTTGTTTCCGTGCATTGTCTGACTGAATGTATCAGGTGCATTCGAACCCAGTGCTGGATTTTTCGTTTCGTGACCTGGTCCCGGCGAAGAAAAAAAACAACAACAGGTGAAATGTTAGTTTTACTGTTGAAAAATTTATCTTTTCATATTTTGCAAAAAATATTTTACTTGAAAAGTAAAAAAATCACGATTTGTAATAGGTACAGGGTGATCATCTAAAACTGTGATAAGTTAGGTGACTACCAGAAACATATATTTGACATTGACATGCCCGAAACGACCAAATGCGGGACATTTATGATGGCATGATGCCGATCAACATGCGCGTCAGTTGTTTTCTACAGCAGGTGCTCAAAGTAGCGAAGCGACCTCTTTTCGCACGGCGACGCGTATTTTTCGCCGTTTTCCTCAGCTGCGCATCGTCCATGTTCTGTGTGCCATTTTTCCACCACCATATTCAGCTGTTATCCACGGTCCGTAGCTAAAAAAGAAAAAAAAGTGAAGGCCCGCGACCAGAAGCTGAAGGATTAGAGAGGACAGGACGCTCTGTACACTGCGTCAGTGCGTACACTTTCTTCTGCGGGAGATGATCCGGTAGCCGAACGTTGATGCGAGGAACTCCATCACAGGAGTGTCTTCATGGCAGGGTCACCATCTTGCTGAAACAAATAGTCTTTACGGGTCGCACAGGTCCGTACGGTCAGCAGCATTACTGCCCCAGACATCTCCAGACATGATTGGCAGGTGACGGATCCTGCAGACCAGTTACAGTGGATCTGCAGGCACTTTTCGTTGACGGTTCTGACCCAGAAAGCACTACTGGCCACTGGCCAGCGTACGTCCTCTCGTGTGTCTACTTCAGCTTCTGGTCGTGGGCACTTATCATGTTGTTCAGTGAGAGCTACGGAATGTGGAGTGTGGACCGTGGTTATCAGCAGAATATGTCGTGGACAAACGTGCCACAGAACATGGACGATGCGCAGCTGAGGAAAATGGCGAAAAGTACACGGCGCCGGGTGGAAAGAGATAACCACTTTGAGCACCTGCTGTAGAGAACTACTGACGTGTGAGGTGATCGGCATCATGCCATCATACATATCCCACATTGGGGTCTTGAACGGTATACGTTTCATTCATTTAAATGTTGATCATATGTATCTGGTGACTGATAGTCACCTAACTTATCACAGTTTCAGCTGATCACCCTGTACCAAATCCCTCGGAGGCAAATGTAATTCAACTTTAAACAATATCGGTAAGATCAGATCAGGTGAAAAGCGATCAAATTTGTACAAACAATCTTAACGAAATTCTAAGGGCCCCAAAAGCCCGAAAATTTATGAATTCGAAAGCCGCTCAGACCTGCGTTTCGTCTGATCGTCTGAAGGTCTCCTATGACTGTGTGCCGTCTACCCGTCCCGTCTAACCGTTTGACTGCTCTCGCTCCGTACGCCAGGTGTTGTCGAACCTGTGCGCCGTGCAGTCGCGTCTGGTCGGACAGAAGTTCGAGGTGAAGGTGAACGATGTGCGGTTCGTCGGCCACCCGATCTCGATCCAGGCCGACCACCGGCGCACCTCCAACGACGAGAACAAGTCCACCATCCACCTCTTCCACATCGTGTTCGCCCTCTGGGTGAGCAGCGGCGGTGCACTACTCACCCTGCAGACCTCTTCTTCGATTCTTTCTTCTGTATATTATGTCTTCCTGAGCTCATGTACGATTCCTTAGATATTGTGTTATTTCTTCACTGTGGTCGGAAGGATTAGGCATGCTTATTTGTGAACCACTAGCGCAATATCAGTTGCTCGAACTCCGTCCCATATAGGCTGGAGCGGAACTTGAGCTTGTCACCATGTGACCGCATGGTGACGCCCCTCGCTGGTTCGGCTGTACTCTGTAGAGTACTCAGCTGTTGGACAGCACCGCCGCTGGGAGGACTCGCCGTATGTACCGGCCACTCAGTCACGCCTCGGAGGTACGATAACGCGCTGCATCCTGTGTCGTCCAGGCGAAGGCCAATCACTCGGTGGTGAACTGCTACCACGACCTGAGCCGGCGGGTCGGCATCGCCGTCTACCACGAGGAGAAGCGGTGCCGCTACATCACCCGGCAGGCCAAGAAGATGCTGGGTGAGTGCCGCGCTGTTGTTACCAGACCCGGGCCGGCGTGGTGGTGGAGGTGTCGATGTTGCCGCGGGCCCTGGGTTAGTCGAGCCGCTATCTGTTTTGTTCTCCATTCACTGAACTCTCCTACTAGAACGTTTCCACCGCTGCTCAACCTCCAGTGAACATAACGCGTAGAAAATGCTAAGGTCTCTAAGTGCCTTTATCGAGTTATCACGGTTGTTAGTTACAATATTACCAAAAATAATGCTTAGATATTCTCTTACTCGTTTTTGTTTGTGTTTTGTGGCCTTTGTCTATAAGCGTCGTGCATACTTGTTTTACTTGGGATTTTATGTCGTGAATAATTTTACGAAAGCACTTGGCTACTCTAAGATTGTTGCTTTGTTACCTGCCTCTGTGTATGGCCAGTCTTATGACTTGGCAGGCCTGGGCCGTTCTGCTCCTGCTCACCCCCCCCCCCCCGCCCGCGTGGTTGGTGCTGACGTGTCTCCCCCCGCCGTGGTCTGTCTGACTTGTGGTCTCCCCGCCCGCGTGTCTGGTCTGACTGTTGTGTCTCCCCGCCGCGATGGTCTGGTTGACGGTTGTCATCCCCCGCCCGTGTGGTCTGGTCTGACTGTGTCTCCCCGCCCGCGTGGTCCTGGTCTGACTGTTCTTCCCCGCCCCGCGATGTCTTGGTCTGATGTGTTCCCCGCCCGCGTTGTCTGATCGGACTGCTGTCTCTCCGGCCCGCGGTGGTCTGAGCTGACCGGTGGGGTTCCCCGCCCGGTGGTTCTGGGTCTGACGATGTTTCCCGCCCGCGTGGTCTGGTCTGACGGTGTCTCCCCGCCCGCGTGGTCCAGTCTGACTGTGTCTCCCCGCCCGCGTGGTCTGGTCTGACGGTTTCTCCCCGCCCGCGTGGTCTGGTCTGACTGTGTCTCCCTGTCGGCAGCCGTACACGACGACTACGCGTCACAGCCGGAGTCGACCCGGGTCGAATCTCCGTTCAGTCAGGTGCTGGACGCCAGTCAGCTGGCCCGGGAGCTGAAGGCGGTGTATGACGGGTACGGTACCGCCGCCGGGCGTGGTGGGTCGGGGCAGGTCAGGAGGGAAGGAAGCCCGGTCAGAACCGCCGCGCAGAGCTGTGTCGTGGGAGGCGGTCCGGAGCACTGCTGCTCTGATGCAGGCTGTGGGTTTAATGTAGGATGTATCAGGGAGGGTGGACAGACTGAGGCCCTGAATAGAGAGACTCCAGAGAGGGTCATCATCATAATTTATTTTCATTTTCGAATTGAAAAAAACACAACATATCGTGAAGGATTGGTGCAAAGGTGCATATGCACCTATAACATGGCACCTCTCCCATCTCCTATTCACAAATCAAGACTCACACTACTTATTCACACCTCTTCACCGCCGCGAGCGGACGCAGGCGCCCGCGCGCTCCATCCCGCGGCCGACCAGGACCCACCCACAATCTTATTCAGCCAACAGGAGGGTGGCTGAATAAGATTGTGCTTATTGATGTGCTTGCGTCATTGCGTCATTTTCTTTATCTTATATCTCGTGATTACTGTCCCCAGCTCTCTCGACAAGACATGAGGACATAGACTGGTACAGCTTGTACCCTACTCTGCCCACATAGCGTGATATAACCTGTCCAGCCTTCGTCTCTGCAGACTGGTACAGACGGGCACGGTGCACCTCAGCATCGGTGGCTGGATCGACGTCAGCTTCTGCCTGCCGCAGAAGATCCACAAGCTGCACGTGGACGAGAGGACGGTGGAGGTGAGTATCGACACGTCATCCCCAGGGCGCGGGACGGGGACGACATGACGGGACAGTGACGGGACAGTGACGGGACTGGACGGGACGGACAGTGACGGGACAGTTGCACGGACGGACAGTGACGGACGGGACGGGACAGTGACTGCGCCTGCCGCTGTGACGTGTGCACGTCAGCGGCCGCTGCTGACGCGTGACGTGTGCTGTGCTCTGCGTCAGCCGGAGGACATCTACCGGTGTGTGCGGCTGCTGCAGCCGTTCCACACGCTGCTGCTGCTGGAGGAGCAGCGACAGCTGGTGGCGTCCGTCAGCCCCGACTCGTCGCCGACGCTGCGGCGGCTGGTGCGGCTGGCCAACCCGCTGAGGAGTCTGCAGCACCTGGCCGCTGACGCCGACCTCACGCTGCGGCACGTCTTCGAGGTGAGGGGAGCGGCTGCTGCGGCATCTTTGGGACTTAGTAGTCTTAGTGAGCGGCAAGTTTAACGTAGCTGGGCTAGGATATTTCCGATGGGGACTGATCGGAACCAGGTTGATGACTTATCAAACCTAGACTTTCCAACCGAGATATTTGACTAAAGCCGGCCGCACACTAGGCCATTCGGCCGCGATTCTTTCGCGGACACATCCCAGGGATTGGACCACTCCTCAAAATTTTGTCATCTTGTTGTCGTACCGCAACTCCCAACTAAGTTAATTACATTAAGAAACACGATTTGTTTGGCCGTGCTTGTGTTATGGCTGTGTCGCTGGTTGAGTCGCGGCGACATCGCAACCGAATGGCGCAGTGTGCGGCCGGCTTAAGTCTGCGGGGAGGAACAGACCGTTTATTTCTCCCTTTGCCTGTTCAAGCGAAATGCAAAGTCTTCGACGGTGCGTAGTTAAGCCTGATGTTTATCAATGTTCCTGGTCTTCTGTCTCCCCGCAGCGTTGTGGTTGCCGCACTGAGCTGCAAGCCCGAACCACGGACTTTCCTTCACATAATTGCTGTGTTTCGTTGTGTGTTTTGCGATGTTCTATGGCTTCCACAGTTCTGATGCCACATTGTGTTCTGGGGGCGGTTATTTCAGCTGTCCAGCCAGTTGGTGTATTGGGCCAAGGCGACCATTATCTACCCGCTATGTGAGAAGAACATCTACGTCATCTCACCGTACGCGCCCACAAAGCTGTGAGTAGTTGGAAAGCTCCCGTGGCCAAGGGAATATTGTACCCGGGTCGGATCTAGACGTTCTGCGTGTATTTAAACTATTTCAGCATTTTTAATGTGGATTTTCCTGTTATAGTGTATGTACATGTTATTAAGCTCCGCAAAGTGACGCGAAATTTGTACGGGTTTGCCTGATAAACCCCAGAAGTATAGACGAAGGTGGTGTAGAGGATAAGTGGGCCTTGTAGAGGATAAGAAGCTAAAAATGTTATTCATCCAATTCAGCGTTACGACAAACCGATTACCGAAAGCGATGACGATTGTCAGTGACCATCGCACGCAGCATCAGTGACCATTGGTCACTGATGTGACGCCGCGATGCGGCGTAAAAATTTGGATTTTAGGTCGTGGAAAATATCATTTTATTATTGAAACCAGACTGTGAGTGGAGCCAAGCCTCAGGTGACCCCTTTTCCTGGTTGCACATCTCGGTATGATGCAAACTATTGGTCCCTGGGGTCAGCAATTACCGCCAGGGAGAGCCTTTACTAGACATTTGTTGCAATGCATTTTCCCATTTTCCAAATTTGTATAAGCAATTACGAAACTTGTGTCATGCCGCGAAGCGGCGCGAAATTTTATCGTTTTTGACTGAATAGCTGGATTTTGACTGCTTCAAAGGCAATTTTTTCGATAAATTTGCAGAGGCCGATCGTTTGTCCGACCGTTTTTTTTTAGGGGAATAATAGTTTCAGGACCACGGGTGGCATAACCCCACTAAATCCGCCCTTGTATAGTACATCCCGGATTGGCGATGGAGCTCACTGGAAAACAACCTGGTAAACAAAGAAAAGCTGGAGTGGAAGATGAGTGACAACTGGAATTACTATTTTAATTGTGTGTTGCTCGTCCTCCACTACAGTTTTGTGGACGAGCGCGACAAAATTCAGCTTGTGGCCGAGACGAAGTCGACTCAAACTGTGAATTTTGGAGCGCGAATCCACAAAGCGATTTAGTGTACAGCAGCACGAGATAGCTAAAAATCAAGTCTGGCAATTTGAGTTCAAGTCTGGCTTAGTCACGTGATATAGAGTCCAAAAACTCAGGTGACGTGACCTACAGTCCAAAAACTCTCCAGTTTGTGGACTCCTGCCACAATATGTTTTAAGCATTTTCACCAAAGCACGTGAGTCAATGGTGAACAAACTTCAGCTGTACACTAATCAATCTTTCATTATGAATGGTCAACAATGAATAGTTTGTATTGAAACTGTTCCAGGCATATTCCCCTCATTGTTTCGTCACGTGCTGTCCGCCTTATCCTCTGTTTCGACACCTAACCTACCCCATGGTCGCGTCATACCTCTCTCAGTGTCCACTGTTCACTGAACAGAACAGTGTTCAGCGTACCTATACTGAGCCCCTCTGATCGGGCCGTTACAGCAACGCGAAGCTAGCGAGCGACTTCTTCGAGGAGTTCGGCCAGAGCCTTCACCTGGTGCTGTCCGAGTACTCGATGCCATCGACGCTGAGTCAGAAGGTGACGCCGTTCTCGTCGCACGGCACGCCGCTTTGCCCACTCAAAAGGTGCAGGTGCTGGTGTGGCTGCTGCAGCGCCGCCTTCTGATGCAGCTGCACTGCTACGTATTCTTCACGCCGACCATGCGCGTGCCCAGCGCCAGCCTGGCGCCAGGCAGCCGCCAGTCGACGCCCGACAGCCTGTCGGCCGCGGCCAACACGGCGTCCGACACCAGCTCAGGTCAGTAGCAGCCGACACCAGCTCAGGTCAGTGGCGGCCACGGCCAACACAGCATCCGACACCAGCTCAGGTCAGTAGCGACCACGGCCAACACGGCGTCCGACACCAGCTCAGGTCAGTGGCGGCCACGGCCAACACGGCGTCCGACACCAGCTCAGGTCAGTGGTGGCCACGGCCAACACGGCGTCCGACACCAGCTCAGGTCAGTGGCGAGCGCGCAGTGTGATGACCAGCCTGTGACCCACATGCCAGTCACAGCAATACGGGTATATTCACCTACATATCAGTCACAGCAATACGGATACATTTTGTTATAATTTAGTATCAGTATCGGCATTGGCAAGTGTTAAGGGGCTAAACAACGTCTGGCAGATATCGGCATGGCATCGGTACGAGTGCACCAGTAACCTCATGTTTTGTGTGTGTGTGGCGTCGGCAGCGGACGGGTCGGCGGCTATCAGCGCCACGGCTCTGGAGCAGCGGACGGAGGCGCCGCTCGCCTCTCTCATCGAGCCGGAACGTGAAGCCGTCCTCAGGGTGCCCGCCGCCAAGGACCCCGACAAACTGAGGCTGTTCGCCAGGTGATTTACTAGTGCAGCTGAACCACCAGCTGCCACCCCCTCCCCTCCCACCCGCGGCACTTGATTGCGTGCGAGGAGGGCGGATGCTAACTGAATTCCAATAGATGTTGTGTTTTCAAATTATGGTCGCATTCAGTGCTTTTGTGCTCTTCGATGCGGGTATTTATCCTCATAACGTCATTTGATACGGCATTGCTATTTATTATGTGTGTTTGAAAGCGTGTGCGACATTATGTTTGCTTTGGCACCGTTTAAGCTCCCGCTGCCCCGGGCTGTTCGCTCGCAGACTGCTTGCAGTAGCTTCAACGCATGCACGCACGCTGGGGACATCATGTACCGTGGGAGAAACCTGCGGCGCCCAGATCGCACCAGGTGCTGGAGGATGTTCAGGCGAGTTCTCACCAGCTGCCAGCGGCTGTGATGAGACATGTCAGTCCACCACGGCGGCCAGCGCAGTGATCGAGCTGTCAGTCCCAGCGGCAGCTGAACTGGCCGCGGTTTTTAGTCGCCTGTCATGACTGTTGTGATGGGATGTCAGTCCACCACGGCGGCCAGCGAGCTGTCAGTCCAGCGCAGCTGAACTGGCCGGCGGTTTAGTCGCCTGCCATGACTGTTGTGATGAGATGTCAGTCCACCGGGGCTGAACTCCTGGGGGCCGCCGCGGGCCCACAGGTCGGCGCGGGCCGCAGTACCAGCGCCGTCCGGCTGTTTGTGGTGTCGCTCTCGTGCACCGTGCCACGCTCCGGGCGGAAGCGCTGAGCAGCATTCTTACTCAGGGTCTGGAGGGCCACTGACAGGCCTGGTAGGGCGGTTATGCAGCACTATATGTGTGGAATATTATAATATTGCCACATGTCGACTGATGGCGGCTGAATGTTTCAGTTGTCCCTCTCAGCGCAATATTGGGATGACGACTTGTGATGATAGGTTTGGCCACAACCACTGTGTCTCATGTATGCGATAAATATGGTACGTTTATACATTGCTGTCATGTCGTTGTGTGTTTCTGATACTTGTATGATAAACGTTTTTATCTATGTATCTACTGGGACTTTGGAGGATACTAAATCGCACCGTTAGTAGCTCTTTTTCAAAAATGCAATGCAAGTGCAACACATGTGTAAACAAAGTTTCCGCACTTCAGTTAGCACAAAACAGGCACTTGTGTATCTGATTTCTGAATACCTTCATTTCCTCATCAGATGCGAACAACATTTACGTATAATAAGTGGTAGTTTGCCGTTTGTGTTCAACTGGAGGACGTGTGCGATGGTCCACTTCCTCTATCCTAACAGCATTGACGCAGTAGTTCATACGACTCGGTTCATGCCAGTTGGTGGCCATTGGTCTTCCTTTATGGAGTGCTAGCATCCAATGAGGCGCACTTGAGTTCGTACTTGAGTTTGTTAATCAATGACGCCCCTGTAATTCATTGTTGCCCCAGTTTTCACGTATTGCTGTTCTTGTCAAACATGTCAACAGTGCCATCAATAAGGTCGACGAACATGACAATGGGTTGTTTCGATCTCTTCAACAAATTGTTGCAATTTGGACTTGTTGTTATATGCACGTCATGGCCCACGGTCACCCATTGAAAAGGTCTCCGCATGTAGTTTCGGCCGGGAACACCGAACAGGATGGACTGTTTCGACCTAAGATTGAGGATTTATGCATTTGGGGTGGATTACAACTAGTTTGACAGGGTCCACCAGAGTCCATGGGATTACTGTTGCTGCTTGGCGACCTCCCGACCAAATCCTGGATCGCCAGCTAGGTTTACAGTTGGCACACCGCGTTACTGGTTGTCACTTGTTAGTCTTTTGTGCAGTTATCTTGCAGGACAGGCACGGTGCAGACATTCGTACCGGTAAATTATCTTTTCGAACACGGGGGACATTTGCACGTAGCGGCATCCATGAACTAGATTCATCCCGTTTAGGCATAATTAATTCATCAGGGTCCATTTGAAAGGGACTGCGTGGTGGGGGGGGGCATGGGGTCAAGACGGCTTTGATCCTTTAAGGGAAAGGGCCTCTTCAGGCTTCCAGAAAGTAGTCTGACCTACAGAAGACCCACTTTGGCCTCCAGAGGGCAAACTCTGACCATCGCAAGACCTTATAACCGACCATCGTAGGGCCCGCTCTGGCCTCCAAAACCAGAAGGGCGGAGGGCCTGCAGTTGGCCTGGGTCTTTGGGCCCATTATCGCTGGATTAGTACTCAACAATAATTGGACATGTCGAGCGTGCCTACAACCAAGGGGTCCATTACAATCTGTTCAGGGGACTTTCGAGCTTGCCTAGGGGCGTCTCGAGTTTGCTCAGGGGCCCATTGGGATCTGTTCATGGACCTCTTGAACCTGCCCAAGGGTCTGTTAGAGCCTGAGGGTCCTTGTCCAATCCAGGTCGTCAGAAGATGAAAATACAATTGTTAAAAAAGGCCCTCGCAAAAATAAAGTGCCCGAAATCAGCCGGGTTTTTCGTGGCCGAAATCAGCCGGGTTTTTCATATCCAGAGTATATTTTTAGGGGGAGGCACTATGACTGGCTAGCCCCCCCCCCCCCAGCTTCTGAAGGTCTGGCGCGCTATTGGTTTCGAGTTCAACCCCGTGGTCAACAATTTCTCGCTGACGGCTGACGATCTGCTATCCGCTTCGAACAACTTTTCGCTGACGGCTTACGGTTTGCTTCCCCAAGATTCTTATAGATAGATTCAAGATTCTTATAGTGCTTCCCCCTCCCGCCAGGGGCGCAACCAGGGGAGGGCACAGGGGGCACGTGCCCCCCATTGGTCCGACTTTTTCACTAAAAAATTATCGGCTACGTCCCTTTTTTGCGACTTTTTGGGGCCCTTCAAAATAAAGTGGCCTAAATCCGTGGATATTTTTATTTTCGCACATTTTTTTCGGGACGCCCTTTGCTGAGGGGGTCCTGGAGATGCCGTGCCCCCCCCCCTTGTCGAAGGTCTGGCTGCGCCCCTGCCTCCCGCACAACTTTTTGGAAGTCACCACTGGATTTAGCCCTACAAAACCCACGGCTGGATCCGCCCTTGGTTGCGCCACGATTTGTAAAGGCACACGCGGTGGTGTTTTGAGAATAATGACTTATATCTGTGATATGATTATACGGTCCTAGAACGTCATGGCCCACGGCCAATGGCAGGGCAAATATAAGCTGCGGTCGACCAACGGGAAGGTGTTCGCCACGTACACGTCTTTCGGCTCCACCGACCCATTTTATATATACAAATGGCTGAGTATGAGGTGGTAAAAATACGACTTTTGTATTCTTCTCAAATTTATTGATTTACTGCAAAGAATATTGATTGATTGTAGAAAGATGTATTCTCAAACAACGATGGCGCATAGGCGAGTTTTTCATTGTTCCTATGACGTAATTTTATTCACTGCCTCGGTTCGATGCTTGTAGCTGTTAGCCATTGAACCGACTTGACGCTAGATCTGCTGGTTCGGTTTGGTGGTTAGGTGAATTGTCGCGAAATTCGTATTGCGACGTTATCTCGTTTGAACTATCTCTACAAAGTATTTTCATATATTTTTTAAGTTTAAGAGCAGAAGGCTGCATTGCCTTATATTCATCCCTACCGTCTTCATCCTGCATCTCAATCTTATCTCATTAAATTAGTCAAGAACCAAAACTACAACACATATACAGGTAAGAATACGAGTTTGTGTTATTTTAATAACTATACTTCATGTTTTCTCAATTTTTTTGCTTCACTTCACTTGATCGCATTAGTGTTAGTATATGAATATAATCCTGTGGTACAGTCAGGTACAGTAGACACCGCTTATTAAGCCCACCTTGGGACCGAGCATTTCTGGGCTTGATAGCTGATGGGTGCTTTATCCGAAGTTCCTCATATGTTCGTTATGGTAATATGGTGTATTCTGTACCAAGCCAACTTGGGCGTAATAAGTCGCGGGGCGTATTAACGGTGGGCTTAATAAGCGGCGTCTACTGTATATGAGTATGAATTTCAAGAGCTGGTGGACCTTTCAAGGTGCAATCCTCAACGTTATCTTATTTTTGAACTTTGTGCATGGCTGACGCACAGAAATAATTTACTTGTAAATTCTTATGTCCCTCAAACTCTTGGAAAGTGGCAGTGCCAATGCTGTGTTTCTGCATTCCATTTAGTAAACCTTTTCTACTTTAAAGATCCTACTGATGTTATTTCTGATCTTGTCAAAACTTAAACATTGTATTTAGCAGATTTTGTCATCTTTGACTTTGATGTTTTTGTTCTTCGTCTTTTAGCAAAGCTGTTTGTAAATTCTGTATACAAATTGATCTGACACCAAACATGACATGATACTAATATTTTACAAATTGCTAATCTTTTTAGATATTGCTATAGCAAGACAAATAATATTACATGTACATTTATTTGGTTGAAGCAGGACTTAAAGGGAATGTTTCACATTAACATTATATTTGAGTTGAGATGGCCATTTTGCTGGATTTGCATTGAATTAGTCGTGTAGAGTTAAAACGCCCACAGAGGTTCAATGAAAAGTAATTTGAGTTTGGTTTTGACATCAGTCTAAAACAATAAGCCCTAGTGGCATTTGAATAGCCCGTTAAGAGAGCCGATGTCGTCATCACTCTCTTTTATCAAATGTGATGAAGTAACTGTGTTTACATTTGGCTATGGCATTAGCCATAATCACTAGTCATACATATTGCAGTGTGAAGGTTTTCTCTATTTTCCAAAAATTCTTCATTGATGTCATCAGCCAAATACTAAAACTTGTTTTTCATGAAATTGAGGCACTGTTTGTTGAGAACAAAATGTAGAATGTGTTTTGGGCAATATACTTCACATTTTGCACCACAAGGGCGTAAATGGACAACTTTCAGAGAGTGAACACTTCTTTAAAGATCAATTAATATGGTGGGCAGAGGCTAGCGTGCCTCTACGTTCTTTTCATTAGACTTCATCGGCCCAGGTCATATTTATTCACCTGATTACTGAATTACTTTGGCTGTTTTTGCGACTTATGAAATGTGCTTAAGACTCTGTCTTGGTTTTTGAATTTCTCTCTTGTTTACTTTCTTCAATTCATCAATTTGTGTAACATTTCAAAAAGTTACATTTTTGGCTACCAAGATCAGTAAATATTGTTTATAGGTGTATATTTTGATATGTAGTTAACACCATTTTCAATAGCTTTCTTTTTATAGTTAAAACAAAGGACATATGTGGTTTCAACATTTTTTGCTTTATCAATGAATAAAGAACCAGTGTTGGATGGGATCATGGAGCACAGTGTCGTAGGATTGCATTAGAGCCAGGGTAAGGGTGCAGAGTGGGAAATTCAGACTAAAAATCAGGAAAAGGAGTGGAATATTCTACCTAAAAATGGAGCCTTTTTCAAGAATTTACACATCTCTATTCAACAAAACTTGACTAATTTTCTGGCTTTTAACATATTACAATAAAAAAGTGAAAAATAATCTCAAAAGTGAAAAAGAGTGGAAAAATCCTTCAAATTGGGCAAAAGGAGAATAAAATTATTTATTGTAAGGTGTCGCTTTACACCCAAAGTTCCCAATCCTAGAACACTGATGGAGCCTGTAACTATTGTGTAACTATTTTATTCATACATGATCACACTGTGCTGGGCTCAGGGATGTAGCTTCTCCAGAAAAGTTGAGGGGGCTGAGCTATACAAATTGCTTCAAGTTCCATAACAAAATATACATAGTACGAATTTATCCCCAGATCTGGGCCCACTTCCTTGTCTAAAGGTAGGGGGGGGGGGGAAGTCCTCTCATTCAGCCCCCGCAACTGAATAGGATCCTACACCCCTGGCTGAGTTTGTTGTGGAGTATTTTTTTTTTTAGTTTGGTGCACCCTTGACCCAAAGCCTATTAATGCAGGAATTAATCATTGTCTTTGACTGCTGGTCCTTTGCTGTTTCATTGCTGTCATTTTTGGGTAAATGGAATTCTTCTGGCAATATGTGTGTTTTTTTATAATTGTTCTGGCTTTCCACTTACTCCTTGAATGTCTTGGTAACATTTTTCATTGACTCCATGTAACCGCTTAAGTTATGGCACCTTTAAACTCGCATTAAAAGTGCCACCACCACATTTTCATTTAGGAGATGCTGTTGTCACTTATCATTGTTGTTTTTATCTTGGTAACATATTATCTGTATTGTTTCTTGATATGTTTCTGGAGAGGATCAGAGGGGGTTGCAGAGGGGGCGCAGCTCCAAGCGCCCGGGTCCGCGGGGCTGGGCCGTGTTTTGGCCTCCCCAAAACCTCCTGGCTTGGGAAGCAAAACAAGCTAGACCGCGACCGGGTGCCTGGGCGCGAGGCCCCCTGCAGCCCCTCCCTCTGGATCCGCCGGTGATATGTTTGTGTGTATCAATTGATGTGAAGTGAGTTGTGATGCACTATGTAAGTAATAAGATGTTAGGCTGACAAAAGTAACATTGCTCTTAGTTCCTTGAGTCTGTTGTAGTGAAACCCATGAACTATCACCACACATTGTATGATGAAACATGGTCTGAGTATACCAAACGCCCAGATCAGGCAGAGTTCTCCAACTTTGGACTGCATAGGGCTGACACCTTTTCAGCTGTGACATTGGTGACATGGAGCCTTGCCGTGGGAGCAGAGCGGCAGCGTCAGTGCCTCGCCTCTTTTTGTCCTGCAGAATGGCGGTGCGTATACAATTCGAGGGTAACAACGAGATTGGCGTGTTCTCGAACCTCACCAATGCCTACTGCCTGGTGGGCATCGGCGGCTCGGAGAACTTTTACAGCCTGTTCGAGTCCGAACTGGCCGACCAGATCCCGGTGGTGCACACGTCGGTGGCCGGCTGCCGGATCATCGGCAACCTGAGCGTCGGTAACCGTCACGGGCTGCTCGTGCCGAGCACCACCACCGACCAGGAGCTGCAGCACCTGCGCAACTCGCTGCCCGACTCTGTGCAGATCCGCCGCGTCGAGGAGCGCCTCTCGGCGCTCGGCAACGTCATCGTGTGCAACGACTACGTGGCGCTGGTGCACCCGGACCTCGACCGCGAGACGGAGGACATCCTGGCCGACACACTGAAGGTCGAGGTGTTCCGGCACACGCTGGCCGACAACCTGCTGGTGGGATCGTACAGCTGTCTCAGCAACCAGGGCGGTCTGGTGCACCCCAAGACGACCAGCCAGGACCTGGACGAGCTGTCGTCGCTACTGCAGGTACCGCTCGTGGCCGGCACCGTCAACCGCGGCTCGGACGTGCTCGGCGCCGGCCTCGTCGTCAACGACTGGTGCGCGTTCGCCGGCCTCGACACCACCTCCACCGAGCTGAACGTCATCGAGAGTATCTTCAAGCTGCGCGACGACGCGGCAGCGCCCACCATGACCGGCATGCGCGACACGCTCATCGAGAGCATATCGTAATCGGGAGGACGTGGGTGGGAGTGGGGTGTGAGGCGCGCTGTCTCGGGCTGAGGTGGGCTGAGGTGGGCTGCGATTACCTGCTGCGGAGGGAGCGGGTGTGTTAGCGTACAACTTGACATGTGCAGGAAGGGAACCATGAAATGCCGTGTGATTGTGAAGGAGGTCGCACTTAGAAGCAGACGAGGTCATGGGAAGGAGCGTCAGGATGATGTGTAGCTTCCACGTGCTTGTGCGGTCTGAGTCATTTGAATTTCCATGCGACATCCGTTCACATCCGTGAGATGGTTGTAAGATGGCTGTCTTCGCTGTCTGTTAAACAATATTTTGGCATTGATCAAACGTATTCTTAGATGCAAGCAATGTGTGTCTATAGACACTGTTTTGCTCACTGAAGCTGAATGACACGTTTGTATTCGCCCTTGGTTTTAGGCTGAATAAAGGCTAATTTTGTGAGCTGTGTGGAGTGTTGACTGGAGTGTGATGAGCTGGGTCACGGGATGTGGAAATGTGTCGAATGGTTCGGCGTCGAGGCCCGCTTCCAAGCTGGTGGCGTCCACATCGCAAACGCTGCCCTGGTGCGCCGACTCGTGTTTGTTCACCGCACCACACCACTGCCCCGATCGCCGCGGACGCCTGCCAGACAGCTGGACGTTTGCGCTGGTTTCAGGATGGCATCGCGGGGCCGCGAGCAGCTGCTCAGCCGGCTTTCCACCTTCACGCCGGCGCGCTGGCCCGGCGAGCCAGTCAGCGCGCTCGAGTGCGCCAGGCGCGGCTGGCGGCTGGAGGCCGGACCGCTGCTGCGCTGCTGCGCCTGCGAGGCGGCCGTGCCGGCGCGGCTGCCGGGCGTCGGCCGGCCGCGGCTGCGCGCCGAGTGCGTGGCGCGGCTGCGGCGACTGGTGTCTGCTGGTCACCGAGCCGGCTGCCGGTGGACGACCCCCCTGCCGGCCGCCCAGCTGCGGCCCCCGCTGCCGGAGACGCCGGCCGGCCGGCGGCGGCTGACGGCCGGCGTGGCGCTGCTGGCCGCCGCCACCGTGCCGCTGCCTGACGACACCCCGCTGCCGGAGCCGCAGCTGGAGCCGGAGAAGGCCGCCGCGCTGCTGACGGAGGCGCTGGGCACCGAGCCGCCTCACCCGGACCGCGCACAGGTGAGAGCCGTCTGAGAGCTGCCGGCTGGCTGGCTGCTGTGGTCAGTCTGAACGCTGAGGTGTCGCAATGCGGCAGCCTGGGAAGGTAGTGGCAGGTTCGTTGGGGTTTGGTATGCGTCGAATCGTAGTGCGAACTCTGCTTTGCTATTTTGTGCCTCAGACTAGTTGCAGGTTGTTTGGTTAATATTTGCAAAGCAATAATGCAAAATGTGTTGATGAACGTGATACATTCTATGTGGCATTACAAAAAATAATATTTCGCGAGATATTTGTATGTAAAAGTATATAATTTATAAAGCACTTGATGTGGTGACGTCAGATGGCAATAGTAAAGCACCGACCAGGAATGACTCTGTCCGAATATTCATGTACAATGAAAATGCTGAGTTTAAAGGGAAAACAATAAAACATTTAGTTAACCAAGGTGTATATTGTGTATCTATATTTAAATGTAAAATCCCTCCCCCTCTTTTCCCTTAAAGCTAAATTTGTATGAATGAAACCAACATAAGTGCTACTCATGAAACTGCTTCTGGTTTTTCTAACATGTTTAATTGTCTCGACCGCGGCCTGTTTGTTCACAGACAGCGCTGTATTACTCACTGGCTGGCTGGGAGCTAACGGAGAACGAAAGGTATCTGCAGTGCAGCTTTGGTTGTCGCACATGGGACACGACGAGCCGACCACCGCCAGAGGACGCGCTCAGCGGCAAGGTGCTCACGACCGGCCCAAGATGTCATTTAAGATTGCACTGGGACCAGTGCGGTCTTAGAAGAGCTGGGACTTCGAGATGTCCTTCAGATGTGCCTGTGGCGTCAGAGGGGATGAAGCAATCAGAGGGCGCCAGTTGACGGGACACCGGGCAAGCCAGGCCGGATGCTTTGGAAAGAAGTGATGCTCTTCCTGAAGCCAAGTTGAAGTAGGGAGATGCCGTGGACTGAAAGCAGTGGTCAGTCGGGGAATCGGATGGAAGCTCGCAATCCTCATTCAGCTGGAAGGACAGCCGAGGAACACGCCGACGGAAGCGCGCAAGTGAAGCCTCCCCCTGCTCTGAAGTAGGATTCGAGGACTTTACATTGGGCATCGCGCGGGTGATAACGGCCTCTTGCGGACCGGCCGCCCCTGCTGACAAGGTCAGCGATGCCGGCTCTCGGCGGGGGGAGGCGGTTCCTGGGACGTGCCGCTCCTGCTGACAAGGTCAGCGATGCCGGCTCTCCGGCGGGAGGGAGGCCGGTGTGCCGGACGAGGCCCTGCAGCTCTCTGATGACGACGACAGCAGCGGATGCTGAGCTCTTGGCGCCAGCGCCGGGCGTGGTGATTGCCGGGATTCCAGTCTCGCTCGAATGTGAGTCAGTCACCCCTCAGTCAAGAGTCCCTCGGCTGAAGTCGGAGCGTGCACAAGCTCACCGTTCAGCGCCAGACGGCTCCGAAACTTCTCGCCGCCATCTGTCCGACGGTGATGGCGACGTGCGGTCGCCGCGCAGCGGAGGACGAGTCGATCGCCGACTCGTCTGGCACAGGAGGTGGACGCGCCCGTTCACGCCGCAGGAACAGCGGGACGGCTGTCCGTGTCAGGAAAGAGTCGCAGCCACGAGGGGCCCGTTAACCCTCTCCTTCGACGGAGCGAGTCTCGGTCGGACTGACGGCTCCGTGGAGCGCAGTGCTCAGTCGAGAAGCGTCGCCGGGCTCCGAGATCGACAGTCGCTCGGCATCGACCGGAGAGGACCTCGGCGCACCGTCTGATGGCGGGAGCAGCGCCGAGGAGTCGCCTCAGTACGACGACTCGACTGGTACTCTACCTGTGACTGAAGAGGCTGGCTCTCCCGCGCCACCTGCTGACCCTCCCGCGCCACCGACTGACGCTGCCGCGCCACCGACTGACCCTCCCGCGCCACCTGCCGATGAAACCTCTACCGACGCCGCCGAGCAGCAGCCGCGTCCGGCGAAGCGGCCGTGCGCCACCCCGCCGGGCGGCGCTGCGAAGCGGCCGCGTCGTCCGCCGGCCGGTCCGCTGGAGAGCCACCGCTGCTGGTGTCCCTGGGTGTCGGGTGTGGACGGCGGCGAGCCCGGCTGGCGGCAGGCGGTGGCCGCCATCAGCGCGGCGGGCCGTCTCAGCCAGGACGGCGACGCCGGGGACCGTCTGTGGGCTGAGGATGCTGCGCTGGATACGATGCGCCGCGTCTGGGCCACTCTGGATCAGTGGACGTCGCCGCCGAACAAGGCGGTGCTCCGGGCGTGAGGAGGCGACCTATGAGGTGTGAACTACAGTGGCGTGGTCACAGCGGCGTATTCGCCGGGATCGGCAACTGACAGACAGATGTGCCGGCTATACGCTCTGGTGGCACACGAGTCGTGGTGAACGTCACGCGATGCGGTTATCGTAAGGGTAGCGACTTTGAGATGAAAATCACATGTCATTTCTCGAACCATAAAATCTACGCTTTGCTTGTGTGCACGTGTGCGCGGGAACTCGATTTGGATCTCAGAGGAAGCACAGTGACTAACTCTGATGAACAATAGATATGATGAGAAATGAATCCGCTCTCCTTTAGAAGCTTCATCTTTCTCTCAACTTCATGCCGTGCTGATTCATGAATTCATGGTTTGCGTTTCGCTCAGCTGGCGACAGTGCATTGTCCGGGTTTAGATACACAGTATAGAATCACAAATGTCGGAAACCAAACAGTGGAGCGTTTGGTCTAGTGTTAGTCATGAGGAGTCTGAGGCGCTTTTAGCCAAGGGTGTCTCGAGCCGTAAGTGTGTTCATCCAGGGCCACCTTAAAAGGGAATATAACACCGTGGGAGAAGTATGTGGAATGACCAAGAAGAGTGTCCTGATTACGGTTTTGATATTCGTTTTTGCGAAAAAAGCAGTTATTTGTTACGGAAAAATATCATTTCTCGTCACAAGAATCTTGCGCCCAATCTTGTTATGGGCGCAAATTGACCAAAGGTGTCGGCGCGCGCTTAAACCCCAATAAACAAACAAGAATCTTGCGTCACCAAAAGGATTTGTGACGTCATACCGGCAAAAGTCTATCCTTGAATCAGAATTCACGAAGCATCTGTTGTAAATTTTCAATTGGAAATCTGTTCCAGATTGACATAGTTGATAAGTTTCGGTGGCGGTTGTTTCAATAAATTAAAGCGAAGCGTGGTAGAAATCACAGAGGAGTGCTGATGACGTATGCGGAACATCACGATATTTGTGCATTTAAAATGACCAAATATGCCCAACGGTTCTTGCGTTGAAACTCAGCAACTAGGTCGTTTTGGAAGGAAAAAATAAATATTTGGAGGTTTCTCAGTTGGTACATCCGACGGTCTGGCTATCTTGGTTAAAAACTAATGTTAAAGGTGTTATATTCCCTGTAAGCCGAAGCCCCTTCAATCAATGAAATACATCGCCGAAAATGAGGTGATACGATCCAGGTCATGGACAACACAAAAATACTCTTCTAGTTCTAATGTCTTCGTATGGTCCTGCCGGTTACGAGCGCGATCAGGCGAGGTGAAGTGGCCAGCACGCTTGACTTGCGGTGTTTCATGTCCATGCTTGAATTCCCACCGATGTGCGATTGTTTCCGCTATGGTTCATGTTCTTTTTCATGTGCATTTGAGTCGACTTCGCTCTAGTGGAATAATAAATTGACCCACATAAATCGATAATTAAAATGGCAAGGGGACACAAAATGAAATATTGACCAAGACGAATCAAAGCCATTTTTCGAGTCTGGTCGATAGTCTAGAGATAACCAAACGCAAATTTGGGAACCTATACTCTGGCCTCAGAGATCCACATTCATCTCAGAAATATATCAATATTTGACCTAAAGTCAAGGTTATCCAAGGCATATGATGACGCAGGTAGAGCCTTCTGCACATCACGGGAGGCGTTTCAACGAGACAAACCCAGTGGTATCGGACTTAAGCCGCTATCTCTACTTTATTATATCAATAATTATCGACGAAA